>BDGG01000015.1:455412-508611 GCA_001949185.1 Ramazzottius varieornatus | reverse complement strand
CATAAAATATCACTGGAGAAAGCGAAATGCCGTAAAAACACTTGTTGCAAGTGTACGAGGTAAACAGCTGGTTGCACCGGAAGTACCAATCAAGGCCTTTGATTGTACCGCCTTACGACCCCGTCCGGATTGTCGATTGATTGATTTGCCACTTTTATAACAATACGTCGGCAATGGCACTCTGCCCATTGCTCAAATGTTGCAAATTCCAAGAACAAGAAAAAGCCATCGTGAAAAATCCTTCTTAGGGTACTTATCATACCTTCGAAGGAGTTGAGAAACGACTTTGATCTGCTGTCCTCTGGATAACAAATAAGTCAAGGGAACCCCCGTCACTCTGGCCATCTCCATATAATTGACCAGCGCCATCAGCTTGTCGATCAGTCTCAGCGGCAACAGCGCGTCCTTCAGACAGTAGACGGCCAGCCGTCTTCTCGTCTGCTCATTGCCGTTTTGCAGATCCGTGATGATGGAGTGATGAACGTCTTCTTTCTGTTCTTGCAAGAAATGGTAGCTGACAGCGTTGAGGGTGTACGACCTTAGCTTGTAGTCCCTCAGCAAGATCTGCAGCAGATCAAAGACTACCCTACCTTCGATGTTGCAGTACTTGTTCTCTCTTCGACCCATCTGTTTGGACTGGATCATGGCTTCCCTGATGGCACTGGCTTTGTTCGTGATGCGACCAAGGAAGGCGAAGGTCCGGCACTTTAGACTGCGAGCGCGGTCGATGAGGTAGGGAATGTCGAAGTTCTGGATATTGTATCCGGTAATGATGTCCGGATCGACTTCACGGACGAATTGCGCCCATTTCTCTAAAAGTTCTTCTTCTGTCTCAAAAGACTTGACCTGCAACCCAATACTTTATCATCGAACGAACTGGGAAGAATTGGGCAGACAAACTCAAGATCGTTTTTCCAAGTGGCGCACACATCCAGCGAATACCACTGAAAACGTGCGCAACCTGGGGAAACAGTCTTGTCAACTCTGTCTACCGAGCTCTAAATCTGTTTCTCGTTTCAGGAGAATATTTCGTTTTCACTCCAAAGTAAAATTGTGAAATTTCTTTGCTGGTTGCTTTTCTTACGTCGACGCCGATGATGCTCCCACATGTTTTCAGCGTGAAGACATTCCGGATGAACGGTTGGCCCGCTCCGTAAAGCTGGACCATGCTGGCTATCTGGATGACTGGATCGGTTTCAGGTTCGGGGAAGATGCCTTTTCTGCCAGCACACTCGATGTCGAAACTCAAGATCCGTAGCGGCGCCACCTTGCTCCATTCGCCTTCTGGTTCGTGGGAAATCATATCCTCCCAGTCGACGTCCGCTTCCAGCTGACACCTCGAAATCGGAGCTGGTGTCCCTACAGCTCTATCTTTATTTCTGAGAGAGTACTTGCCTGCCGGAAGTTCGATCCAGTTGCATCCATAAACCTATGAGAAGCAAACAATGACAGACAAAACTGAAACCCGGAAAACAAACCCGACCACATCGTTTTCCCCGCTGCCGTTTACAGTGTTGTCAGCTGGAAGGGTGCGCCACTTGGAAAAATGAAGCTTATTGAGTTCGTTATCAAAGTTTTAAGAATTCCGGAAGTTTTCGCAGTGGAATTTTCTTACCTTCGCGTCGATCATGAAGCGAATTTCGAAATCGACATTGGTTTCGAACGACGTGAATGGCGTAGGAGCAGTCCCAGGCATCCACGCGAAGCCATGTTCGACCGTACGTTTCGCAGCGGCGATGAAACGCGGTTGTGCCAGGGTTATCCTGAGGAAATCCTTCTTGCCGTCTTCGTGGTATCCGTACATGTTCTGCTTCTGGACGATCTTGACTTCGAGGACAGCCGAACGAGAGGAATTTGGGCCGGAACCAAGAGCGCGTGCGATGGTCTGTTCTGGTAGAAGATGACTATTCAAGGAATCCTGCAAAATATGACGAACGTCATTGTGAAAGCTTGGCAAACAAAGTCGGCCATGTCGTTGCCCAAGCGGCGCACGATGTCAGTAAGTTTAGCTGGGAGCGTGCGTCGCTTGAGAAAAGGATCTGATCGACTTTGTTTCCCTAGCATCTTTATAATCGTGTTCTTTGTAATCACGTTGGATCGACCGTAGTATCGTACCATGAATTTGCTGAGGTATTCTTCTCGGAAGCCAGGTGGTGCTTCGACGTAGAAGTACGGTCGGAAGCCATGTACATGGCACAGAACGCTCTGTCCATCCATCGTCACACCGAACATTCTCGTGCTCGGCGTCGGTCCTTTGAATTTCTCGAACGCGGGGAGTGGATTGTCGATGTAGTGGTCGAGGTCGATCTGCTGAAAAGCTAATGCGTCCCTAGCTGGATTCACTTCTTTGAAGGCAGGACGACTCCATCGAGCGGTTGTGGCAAGGTTCGCCGGCCCAGCTGCACCTGTTGCAAACAACAGGCTTTAAATACCGATCAATCAACAATCAACTCGAACCATATACTTCGCATGAACGCATGACGTCATAAAAGCGTACGTTCCGCATAGATGATAAGGCCGTTCCCCTTCAACGCACTGACACCATGCGCGAATACACGCCAAGGTTTCAGGTTTGGAATAACGACCATTCCATTCCCTTTTTCAGGTAGTTTCGGTTACCTGTCGATTCTCCAGCCATGGCGTCATCTTCCAGCATGTCCATGTAGTCATCCATGTCTTGATCCATGTCGAAATCGACGTCCATATCGTCATCTTCAGCTTGACGCTTGTTGTTTCCCTTGGTATACTGCGTAGCGAAGGTCGGTGTGGCATCGGCAGCCGCCTTGTTGTAGCCGTTGAAGCCTCGTCCACCTCGTTGCGCAGATGCAGCAGACAAGTTCCCTCGTCCTCGAAAGCCATTGTTGGTGGAAGGTGAGCCAGCGCCAGACCCGTTTGAGCCTCCTCTGCCCCTTCCACCACCGCCACCGCGATCCCCAACTCCACCTCGGTTGAACGGACGCCGCGTCGACATGTCACCTTGCCGATTACAGCCGCTGCAGTTCAGGGATCCACGTTTTCGATCTGTCCTCGGTACCTACAAAACAAGCGAACAGAGACAGAGCATTGGTGAGAAGAAGCAGTCGCAAGTCACATTTTTCCGAATAATATTCGCGCTGTTTGGTTTTTGGTTCCCAAAATATTTCTCTGCGCCCAGGGCGCCGCCCTTCACCGACTCCGAGTGAATTTACCCCGTCGTCTTTTATGCATTTCTTATGAATTTTATCTTGCAGTCGATCACTGGCAATCACAGTGTAGAACTACGTGTAAAGGTTTGAGACCGAGCGCTCGTCAGCTGTCACACCCAGCGCTGCGTATTGAACCTGTAGTACCACTTGGGTTGCTAACCTTGCGAGTTATGACAGGATTTTGCTGAAGAAGGTACTCTGTCAAGATGTCCCTCATTTACCGAGGTCTTGTCTCTTCTGCGGAAAAATTTGTTCCACAAAGCCTACGCCCACTATGGGAGCATCCTGCAGGTGCGTGAAGATCATTCTAGAATCTAGCTGGTTTGCTTTATGCAGTTATCTTGACGGAGTAGCTGTCAGCAGACGCATTGTGATATGCTCCCTTACAGGTCCCAAGACCATCCACTTCTGGGCTCCGCTTGGCAAATGGGTAAGTGGTACGCGTTACGAAGAGATACCTTCAGGGTGCAGAAACGGAGGATGCGAGATAATCAGATAGGATTGCATGGTAGGCTGTCTATCTCGCCACCCATTTCACTTTTGACGATGTGTGGTGGGCCGTTCGGTAAGACGTGCCTAACATCCACTTCGGTGGCGCCTTTGTCAAATTCTTTCCGTGTTACAACTGTGATTTCGACTTTTGTCTATTTTACAGGCACTGGTAATAGCCGGACTAGCAGATGCAGCTCGACCTGCTGAAAAACTCAGTTTCAATCAGTCCCTGGCACTCGCACTTACCGGTAAGTTTCTCCGTGTCAAGGACGAGGAAGCAATGAAACACATCTGAAACTAACGTAAGCTGCTTTCTGGATCATGCAGGTACGATTTGGTCGCGCTACGCGCTGGTGATAATACCCAAGAACTGGAGTCTCTTTGGTGTGAACATGTTCGTGGCGGCTACAGGCTTTTCGCAGCTGTACCGTATCTGGCAGTACAGACAAGGTCTCGACAAGAACGACCCCACCGGCAAGACCTTGGTGGCCACTAACGTCTCCATTCCAGACTCCAAAGGCCATGGCTCAACACCCGGTGTACTAATCTCGTCGACGAACCCACCGAAAGATCACTTGCCATCTTCGCACAAATAAATTGTATTTTAGAATTTAAAACGAATATTCAAAGCTTTTGCCCGTCATTTATTTTCAATTGAATTTTAACGTCTATCATTAAACTTTCCGGACTGGAGAAATATTCCAGCGTGATTTTCGCTAAACGAATACAACTTCATAAAAGATTTGGAAACAAGAAGCTAGAGGAAAAATAAGTCTTCAGATGAAGAGCGACTTGGCGAAAAATCGGAACTATGGAATAAAGAGTGAACAACATCCGTGAGGGTAACACCGCAAAATACTGCCCTTTTTGTCCGAATAGACCAGATGAACAGCTAACAACAAACAAGAAAACACGAAACGAGACTAAAATCGCTTCCAGACTTTCAAGTACAAAAAATAACTTTAAAGAAAAACTACAACTTTACAAAGGCGGAGGAGAATCACCAAAGTGCGAGTTTATCCGAGGAATGACAATCGATGAGCTCTTTCCTCAAAGATAGCCTGCAAAAAAGTCCTTCGTGTAACAGAGTTATTTCGATCATACTGTAACTCTGACTAACTCAAGCGTAGTCATCACGCTTTTCTCAATCGCCTGCCTTGACCTACTATAATCATAATCTCGACTCTTCTACATCTTTCTAGCTTCTTGATCGCCAGTTCTTCCTTTGCTCGTTCAGCTCTCCTCAATGATGTCTGCTAATAATACTCTATACGATCTTCCGCTGTCTCTCCAAGTCGTAATCACCAATAAAAGGCTAAACTATGGTCGGCCAGTAAACCCCTACTACACTCGTTGTAACCCACGTTCTTCGTTCAGTTCCCGCGGAAATTATTCAACGCTTTTTACCTGGTCGCCGACTGACAGCTTGTCGTAAGCTTTGTGCATCAGCTTCTTCAGCTGATTCGGATCCGCCTCGGGGTTTTCTTCCTGGAACTTCGTCTCGTTGTCGAGCATGAAGATCGCTCGACCACTTGGTCCTTTCTTTGGAGTCTTCTAGGAAGGAAAGAGAGGTTCAGAAACCTAACACCGAGCAAAGCATTTAGACGGATGCTCGACTTACCTTTCCCGATTCGCTCGTTGGGCTGCCCAGCGATGCATTTCTCTTTCGTTTACTGTTTCGGTTCGAGTTATTTGACGGCGGTTCGCATTTCAGAATCGCCCTCTCCTCTTCGCGACGTTCTTCGGGAACATTTGATAGATATTCTTCGCACTCAGCTCGGTAATCTTCCCATTCCTGACAGAAAGAAATTTACTTGGTGTTCAAGAAGATATGGGCGCTCGGCCAACAAACTCGACCAAACCGTTCTGCCCAAGCGGCGCATGCGATCAGTGTTATCGGCTGGAAGCGTGCGCGGTCTGGAGAAACAAATCTGCTCCAGTGTGTTTGGCGATGTCCCAAGAAGATTTGAGGAACGTTACCTTCTTGATCCTGGTTTGATATTCACTCTTCTCTTCATTCGACAAAGCTTTCCAGGCATCAGCAGCGTCTTTCATCCACGACTTGTTTCCTTCGGCACGAGGTTCATTGCCATGTTGCTGATGGTATTCAGCGCAGAACGTAGAGTAGCCATTCTGACCGGCTGGCATCTTTGGTCGCCCGTATGTCTCCGAAAGAACCTTGTTATCAGCTTTAGTAACTCGCGGCTTGAGCCTCTTGACAACAAATTCTGGATGCTCTTCTGAAAACTTGGCCAGTTCTTCCTTGTAGCGCTTCTGGTCTGCTATAGCCTGCTCGATGTACTTGGTCTTTCGCTTGTCACTCATTCCATCCCATTTCGCCTTTAACGTCTCTTTCAGGGCTTTCGTATCCGTCTACAATAGCCAACAGTCCACGTTCGTTACATGGACCACAGCAGACAAAGTCGAAAAGATGGTTCACCACACTGACGCACTATTTCGGTACCACTAGCTGGAACAGTGCGCCACTTGATGAGACCGATCTGGTCCAGTGTGATTGTTTGCCCAAGTGCCGCACATTTTCGATGTTACTGGCTGAAACTTGGAAACGAATTCTTAACAGATTATCCGATCCAAACAAGGACTTACTTCCGGCTCGACGTCTGTTGCTCGGCTTTGGAAGTACATGTCAAAAGGAGTTTTGGGGAGGTCCGGTCCACGCAACTTTCTGGGACCTCTCGTTCGTTTACCGTTGACGTTCCCATGTCCCTTTGAGCCTTTTGGCTGGACCGCGTACTCAGGATGGTTCTTCCTGAAGATCTCCAGTTGACGATGGTACTCGTCCATTTCTGCTTTGTACTCTTCGTTCATTTGATTCTGAAAGAAAAGCCAACGGCTCAAAATTTCACAAGGCTAATGCGCTTAGGATTAAAAAGACCTTTTCTTCCTCCGATAGTTTCTCGAAACGCTTTCTAATCTTCTGATTCAGTCCCGCAACATCCAGTTCTGGATACTTTGCTTTTAGCTTTCCGTAGATCTTGTTTTTATATTTCATGAACTGAGCCAGCGGCATTTTGGGATAGTCTGGAAAAGTCTGAAACGAAAAACCATTGGGGCCATCACATAACGCTTTATGACAACACGGCCAACGTCCAAATAACGGAAAACAGCCACCGAGCGGTGAATATGCTTGACGTCATGCCACACTCACAGCAAAGGCGTCCGAATTTCATTAAATCCTGTCGTGAGCCACGCTGTACAAAAGAACAAAGCTCACCTCTTTCGGTATGACGCTACTTTGTGGATCATTCACCCACGTCATTGCATCCTGCAAAATCTCGGAGAGATTTCGGAACGTCCGAACCTAAAATGTGCAAAGGAAGATAAAATTCGAGCTGCGCGAAAGGAAGACAGCTTGACCAATTGTCCCTATGGTCCAGCATACCCTGGTCCAAGGACTAAATTTGGCGCGCCGTCAAGTTGTATGCAACATTTTCCCGCTATGGCTCACTCACATTTTTAACGATCTTGTCCCACTGTGCTCGACATTCTTCCGCCGAGTGTTCTCCAGCTGTGATTTCCTCCCATTTCAGCTTCGTGACACGTTTAGCGAAGCTCACACGATCGTTACGAGGTAGGGCTGCTTGCATCTTGGATAGCAACTCCTTGACGTCGGAAAGCGACCAGTCCAAAATCTGCCTCTCCTCGGCGCTCTCCGCTGTGCCATTCACCATCTTCTGGTTCTTCTCCTCCAGCTTCACCTTTTGCTTCGTCTGAGGCATGATGGAAGCTCTGAAAACAAAAACAACAGAGTAGTAAGACACTGTCAGGAAATTTCCAGCCGAGAAACGGGGGTGACTACAAACTGCAAAGAAAATCCAAACTGGGCCTCGTCATCTGACGGAATGTTAGCAGGCGAATAAACGCGTTGGCACGGCAAGCCGATGATTACATCGGTGGCAGTCAGAAAGCACGTTGCGAGCGAAGTGCAGCCAGCACTGCAGCCTTCGTGGGCAGGGCCAGCCTTGCTGGGCGCCTGGCCCTATTTCCAGCTTATCATGCGGCATGCGTACGGTCTGCGTCGTCGAGTCTGGCTGTCGGCCTTTCTCGCCCAGTCTGCTTACGACGGCTTCGGCTGCCAACAGCTTGCCTCGACCTGAGCGATTTGCTCTAAGCGGTCGTATACAGACACCGTCTCGCCTGTGATCGATGAAACAACAGTGCAGTAATCACCGCTACCGCCACCTCTGCGAACCATGCTTCCGATCACTCTGCGCCTGATACCGGGTGTCCGCACTTTCATGCTGCGCGACATGTGAAGACTGAAACCCGGAGGTTGAGAGATATCGGCTTTGACCAAGAATGCTGCTTCAGTTTTGTCTCAGTCGACTCCAACTGACCAATAGACGGTAAACCACACGAAGTATCTGATAGAAACCCAGCAAACAACTTCTATGTAAGTCTGGCAGTACAGTACAGTAAGGGAAAGTCATTGCAATGAATCGGTGCGGCGCTTCTGACCCCAGGGAAGTCCATCCCACTCTAGAGAACTGACCGAAAACGAAGCAATAATATTTTCGGTGAGTAATATTACTCGGAGATTCTACTAAAAGAATACAGTTTCCTTTTCCGAAACCGCAGGGAAGTCTCTTAACCGAAATGGAAAAACATTTTGGTAACAAGTCAGAGAAAAGCAAGCGGAAGAAATTTTACGGCAAGCCTGGCCACATCCATCAAACTCACAAGTAGGACCCAGTCAATTACTTACGGAAAGGAAAGCCCGAAACCAAAGGAAATACAACCAAAGGCTCCTCAGATACCTACAAAGCTCAGTCAAGAAGTACAGTAATTGGCTCAACGAAGTCGCACACCGCTAAAGCCCGAAGCTGTTCGGCTTCCACAGGAACCTCCTCCAAACGATCGCGAGGACGACACCGAGCAGGTCTGGAAGGAACTTGTCGAGATCGACTCACACCGATCGTACGAAGGAATGAGATGGAAGACGAACTGGACGGCTTTCTGGAAGACGAACCAGACGAGCCACATGAGAAAAGCTCCGACCATGAGAAAATCAAATCTTCCCTGTTTTCTTCCACAACGTTTCTCTCTCTGTGTTCGGCGGATGAACAGCTCACTCGCTTCCACATAGCTCACCAAAACGAGCCAGGATGCGGTGCGCCGAATAAAGTCAGGAACTGTTTACCTGTCGAACACTGTTTACACTACATAATTTCAATGTTCGCATGCTACAGGCGAGCTCACTCCTAACACAAAAATAAGCAGCGAGTAAAATATTGCACAAACAGATCCAACACAAGTCACGGATGCAACATCCATCAAAGGCCAAGAAAACTTCAGAAAGAAATGGAGACTAGAAAAAGTGATTAATAATCCGAAAGAAAACGTAAAACGATTACGATTTCAACGCTTTCTACGATTACAAAAAGTATTAAGTCTCCGTTATCTATCTACCGACGTCTTGTACCACCAAAGCCGGAGGCCGATCTTGTTCCACCCGACGATCCCCCGAACAAACTCGACGACGATGCATTTCCCCAACTCGAGCCCGAAGAATACCCTTGGTTGTACGGCGGTCCACGCGAATACCCACCTCCGCCGAACATACTACCACCAGTGTACCCAGTGTTGCGTCGGCCAAACAGATACCCTAAACCGCCACCAGCTGCCAAGCCACTCCAGAAGCCCGGACCTTGGGCAGCATCACCAGCCGCTCGGGGCGGTAATTGTGTTCTCGTGCCGCCACACGTGTCTCCAGGGTAGAACGAACTGTCGAAGGACGAGTAGGGTGGCGGGGGATCGTGACGGGCACTGCCACCACTGGTTCCCGTGCCGAAACCCCGAGTGTCGGGACCTTCTGGTCGGTCCGAGTTAGTGCGACAATACTGGTTCTGACGGACGCAGTTCTTGTAGATGGTCCAGACGAACCAAGCGATACCAGCGACGATGATCCAGCCGACGAAAGCTGGGACTTTGTCTGAGGGAGTCTTCTTGTAGGTGTGCTGGTCGTGGTAGTTGCCGTAGTCGTGACGGTTACCTTCGTCCGTATACTCGAGAGAATATTCCAACTGCAAAAACAAAGAGATGCTCTAGTACGTAAATTATGCAAATCGAGATCTTCCTGTGCCGCAAAATTACGGTAAAAAAAGGTTGAATTCTGGAATCAGAAGCTCGGCCAACGAATCTAACCACATCTTTTTGCAGGCGGCACACGTTTCCAGTGTACTAGGCTAAAAGCGTGCGCGACATGAAAAAACGTCCTCATCGAGTTTGGTTGTCGAGCTCGTAACTCACCCCACAGCTGCCTTTCAGGATAAACGGGTCGTCTGGACTGTCATATCCTTCGCAGATGATCTCGATCTGGCCGAAGCGAAGAGATTTGTCCATGTCTGAAACACTAAAAAATTCTAAGAATTTATTCCAGGAACCGGAAGCGAGACTCATTTCTGGTACCTGCTTTACATTCCCATTGCACATCGACGCCGTCAGATCCTCGATTGTAACACTGGACCACAGCCGGATTAAACACTTTACAGCCTGTTCCTCCAACACAGGACAGTTGTTGCACTGGCCGAGAGCGACGACCCGTCGTCATTTGGTCTTTATGAAGAGTCAGGGTTTGGACGTCGGAGAGGCGAACACGATCTGCGCTGTTCCGTCCTGCATCAAAGACACACGATCACTTTCTGCTCAGCTAGTGATACTTTTATTAAAGACTACGTGGTGCGTACCGAAGCTTTGTCCGAAAGCCAAGACGGCAGTCAGCGCGACGAGTAGAATGACGATGCTCCTTTCGGGTGTCATTCTTCGAAGATGGCGAGAACCGTTCCGTCCGCACTGTTCCTCCTTCCCGCTTCGACGGTCCACAGTTCTTTCGGATTTCCGAAACAAAGAATGTCCAGAAAAAAAGAGTTCCGGGGATCGTGAGTACTTCTTACGAGAAATGTCTGGAACTTCATTCCACGGAAAAATCCGGAAGAAAATAATTAAATAAACTATAAAAATTTATTACTTTGACCTGCTTTGACCAAAATTGTTCTCTATCCGATTCAATTTCCTGATTGGTCCACGCATTTCAAGCACAGGTTCCACTACCAGTCAATCAATCTTACAATCTATCGATGAATCTGACGGCTGCGGTAATAGTGGGCGGGTTTTTTGTCCTGCAATCAGCTGATCCGAGAAACGCCAACCACATGGAAAGCTTGATCAGATGGGATCAACAATCAACCAGAGGTGCACTGCTGACGGACTTGGCCAGAATTAATTTTCCTTGCGAGCTGCGAGCCAGTTTCTCTCTGCTTTTGTAACTTTGCTCAGCGAGAGATTCAGAAAAAATCCGGATTCCATTCATCTGTTCTCTTCGAAGATTTCGCTTCCCAACACCGTTATGGACGATTCAGAATGCTATCAGAAAGCTTCGGAATACTGGTCACATATTCCAGCCACCGTGGACGGAATGCTCGGTGGATTGTCGAGAGTGTCTGGAGCCGACACATCTTTTTCTGACCGAATACTTTCAAAATTTCTGAAACGGAATCCGATAGAAAATGGATTCGTCCTGGACGTCGGAGCTGGTATTGGACGGGTGACAAAACATCTGCTTGCCAAACACTTCGGAAGGATCCACATGCTGGAAGCAGATCAACATTTTGTAGACGGTAAGCTTACACATGTTGAGTGACGCGATTACGTCACGGACATGTGAGCCTTCACATATAGCTTCTTGACGTCATGCGCTTGTTGAGCAGCTTTGCTGCAGTCTCGCATTACCCAGAGCCCAGTTCGCTCGGCAAAGCTGGGCTAACGCTTTTATTTTTCAGCTTCCGAGAAGTACCTTGGCCCTGAAGCGTCCAAGAAAGTCGAGAAGAAGTTTTGTACAAAGCTTCAAGACTTTTATCCAGAGCCTGAAACCTACAACTGCATATGGATTCAGTGGGTTCTCCCTCATCTTCGTGACGAAGATTTCATCGCCGTGATGATGAGACTCAAAGCTGCACTCATATCCTCGTCGAACGCTGTGATATTCGTTAAAGAGAACATGTCCAAAGCGGAAGATGAGTTTGATGAAGTGGACAATAGCGTGACGAGACCGCACGACCGATTTCTGAGCTTGTTCAAGGAAGCTGGACTGACTGTTTTACAAGACGCCAAGCAGACTAATTTCCCTAAAAACCTATACGAAGTCCGACTTTTTGCTCTCGCCTAGCTGGCTTTGTACTGCATCGATGGAAAGCAGCCATTCACTTTAGTTTTCGTCTGTGTCTGTGTGTTCGTCCAGAACGACCATAACTTTAAAACAGGGGCAAACAGAATATTTAGCACGAAATCCTTTTCGGAATAAAATTAGTTTCTCAACGGAATAACATCGTCAGTAAAAATTTTGACTGAAATGAAATTGTGATCTCAAGATTCTGGATGAATGAGCAACTTAATTGAAAGTTTAGTGTAAAAGGAATTATGAAACAAGAAGGAACATTCGACCAGTTTTTACCATCACTCGGAGAGCCTTTCTGTTGGTACGCGGAGAACCGGAACCCAAAACAGCCTGGGTAAAAGTTTTGGACTACAAATGCTTGTGCAAAACAGAACAAGATCCTTTGAGTACGGAGATCACAACTTGATTCATCAAGTCCTTAGGAAGCAAAACTTCGTAAAACATTCGACAAAAAATTTAAATATCATTCCGCGGGATGCAACGTACAGTCCTGGCACTTCCACCTCGAAGTTGTCCATCTTGTACTTCACTGTCAGGTCGGGAACGCAAGGCCCGCAGATGCGTTTTTTCTCTCGTACATCCTGAAGTCAGAATAAACCTTGCAACTCCGCCTCTCAAAAAGACACGATTTCCCAAAGTACGTACTGAAACGTCGGTGGCTGGTCGTCCGGCAAGATTTAGAACTCAGAAGAAAGAATTCGAAAAATCCAGATCTTCCATGCAGCATTCAGGTAATCGTTCCTCGGACCGCTCGAAATTTCTGGGGCCACCCTGACCCTGCTGACATTCCGAAGAAGGGCAAGTGTACGTAACTGCGCAAGGTCCGGCAACGGCGGCAAGGCCCAATTGGGAACATTCAAGTATTACGTAAGATTCGGCACACCGAATGGATCAGAGCAGCATCGATTGATTTGCATCGATAGGGCGGTCCATTCGGCGCCTCTGATCTTGTCTTTCGTAATACTTGGACGATTCCATTTAACAAGGGGACTTTTCCGATCCGCCTCAAACCGACACGTCGATGACGCGGAGTTTTTTCTATCGTTTGAGCCGAAAACCCAGTCATCATTCCGTTCCTGGAATAAACTGAAGGGTTCGGAAGCGATAGTCACATTGACCGCTAAAGTGCGCCGTGATGACGTAAAAAATTCTTGATTGCCACTTTGATTAAGCGCAAACCATCAGCTGATCGCCTGTACTGTTGTCTTTGCACCTCACAACACGCCTGAACATGCTAGAAACACACAAGAGCAAGCCGTCCGCTGCACAGTCCACAGTACGGGCGATCACCTGATCGCTTTGTGGTCAATCAAAGTGGCAATCAAGAAAATCTTTTACGTCATCGCGGCGCGCTTTAGCGGTCAATGTGACTATCACTTCTGAACCCTGAAGTTTATTCCAGGAACGGAATGATGACTGGATTTTCGGCTCAAACGATAGAAAAAACTCTTCTTTATCGACCTGCAATGGCGGTTTGAGAATCGCAGGCACAAGATTGGAAAAATCCCCTAGTAAGTTCCATCTTACACATCAATTTACACATGGTGCCCAGGGCCAAAGGGCGGTGAATTGAGGTTCTGGGGCCACCCGCGGCGAATGTTTTTTCGTGACGTAGTGTGCCAAATAACCGAACTTACAGAACTCCCTTCTTAGCTTTGAAGTTCCTTCCAGCCGATTTGTTATCCGATCTTTGCGCAGCAGGAGTTCTGGACTGTGCTCCATTGCTTTGCCTCAAGATATCTGGTGGCCAGTATGGGCATTGTCCGGAATTTTTGGTGGTATAGGTGAGCACGTCTACTCATTATTGTCCATCTTCTCGACACTTGAACTCGACGACTCGTACCTCGCTGGGAGCATTCTTCTTCTATCCCCTCCCCTGATGCTATTCTCCTCCTTGCAGGTACTACGATACTCCAGAGGGAGAGGATTGTTTCCACAAGACGTTCTACATGTCAAAATGGTTGTTTACGGGAGGTGAGTGGATCGTCTGATGGAATGGGATACGTCGCAGAATCAGGCCAGCAAACCACTTTGAAAAGACACTATTCATGCGTCTCATTCCTGCTGGAGTTTTACTCGCTTGACTTCTAGGTTGTGGATGGGGTCTCGTCGAAGCTTGGTTTAACAGGCACCTGATTGCTGGAGGACCAAGAGCCACCGGAGTCATCCTTCGCGCACTGACACACAGCGCTTTTCCCGCAGGTACACACTGTCTGTCAGTTTGATTTCTCTAAATATTCCAAACCATAGCAATCGTTGTGTCTCGTTACCAGCTGCCGTGGGAGCCACCTTCGGAGCGGTTGCCTGCATGTCTTCCGCGTTAAGAAAGAAAGAAGATGATTGGAACTACACGGTGGGAGGCCTTGCAGCTGGCGCAGTTTTTGGAGCCCTCAGTAAGTAGGCTGACACAGCACAATACTGTATTCGTAACTAACCGAATTACATCAAGGAAGACAGACGGGGAGTCTGTTTTCCAGCCATGGGGCAATGAAAAGTAAACTATGAGGTTGGGAAGTGGAGATCAGCGATAACTCCAAACGTCCTCAAATGATGGCACCCAGATCGTTATTTCAAGTGGCGCGTGCTTCTAGTGTTGTTAGCTGGGAGCGTGCGCCACTTGCTTGAGAGAAACGATCTTGTCCAGTTTGTTTTCCGAAGTGACGGACGTTCTCAGTGTCGTTGGCTGAGAGCTTGCACCACTTCCAGTAACGATCTGGCAAAACTCGTTTGCTGAGGTCCTTTTCACTCTGATACAATAATGTCAGGGATTTTCTGCATTGCAGTCATGAAAAGCGTCGCACATGGCAGCATCGTCATGATTTTTTTCGGAATTGGTGGGTACCTCAAGAGGACAGGCATGCATGGGAACTTCAACTTCCACAGCAATCCTGATCTGATCCGCAAGAACCGGATCGTGACGCCCAGCTTGTGGTGGCGAGACTACGGCAACAAGTGGTGGAACATTGAGAAGTTTCAGCCCAACGCCACCAGGTACTACTTCCCTTCTAACACCGATCCCCTGCCAGTTTCCTTTACCGGAGGAGCCGACTTGAAACCGACACAACCGCCAGTCTACGGAACTCCCAGCGAACCAGGAAAGGGCTTCATGTTGAGATAGAAGATACGATAGCTTGCTTTAACTCTGTGTCGCGTACTTTTACAGAAGTGTTTTATTGACGTGTGACTGTCTTTGACTTCATTATCCTGTGCGAAACGCTGTGTGGTTTTATGTATATATCCGTGACAATCCGTCAGGAGCTCTCACGTTTTGCTGATTTGCCGAATGTCTGATCATGAAGGTTATCTGGAAGGTTTCCGATAAACTCTGACTTGTTTCACTACGAGGATGAGGATCCGCAAATCAGAAAATGGTCAAAGTCAACAGGCAGAGACGTCAGGGTCACGTCCCTCAGGGATTGTCGTGCTGACGAAGGTACCCTCCGAAGCCCCTATGGGGAAAATGGATCCTTTGTTTTGGTTTCTCGACCGATGAATTCGAGAGATTATTGCGATCGCATTCTTCCTTTAAATCATTCAGTTGGACTATATTTTCGCTGTTCTGTGCAGCGCAGTCGACCGGGATCATGGACGGACAGATGCGCTTCTGGAACGTGTTCTTCGCTGGATGCCTCCTCGCCGGCGGCGTCGTCCACGCTGACGTCCAACCGACCGGTAAGTTATTGGCTATCTTCCCAAGACTTCCCCTGCATGCTTCGCATATCATACTCCTGTAATTTCTGACCTGTAAGAGTAGACATACGTCTTTCTCTCCATAGCACCACGCGCAGCGGCCGGAAGTGCCGGGGGAAACGGCCTAGAGTTGACGAACGACGAACAAGAGTTCTCGTTCAAAAGCCGGAAGTTCAGCCTGAGCATTCCTGGAGGAACAACCTTTGTCCTTCCTCCTGGCCTTGTCCTCCCACCGGATATGATGATCAAGCTGCAGGCAGCTAACGCAAGTCCTCCAGCTAACTTGCCTGTGGTAGAGAACGGAACAGCCAGCGGACTTTCTCCACCTCCACCAAGGTACTGTACAAGATCGTTTGGGAAAGTGGCGCAGGTTTCCGGTTAATGACAACCAAACTGTGCACCACTTGACATAACGAACTCTTTCGTTTCGTTTGCCGGCCTCCTACATTGCCGATACGGGATGTGTTGATTTTAGTGTCGTTCAACTACCTTTGGGAAACAGTAGTCCTCAAAAACCCAAGAATCTTCTTTCTCCGTCGAAAGAAACAGCGAAAGAAACGTTGAAGGTCGATCCGCCAGCGCAGCCTGCCCGGCAGACCCAACCTCTTCCTGTTCAACGGGCGAACTACAAAGAATCCGGACTTAGCGCTTACCAAGGATATGGCAGCTTGGTTTTAGGTCCGGCAAAGAAGAATGACTTTAAAGTTCTCAATGACTGGGAGTAAACAGCTTTTCGGTGGTTGGATATTCTACAAGTACGATTTCTCCTGATTTTCTTTACTTTCTCGAACTCAGACGATTACTTACCCGGTGGCTAAAAGCTCTCTGTTAGACTCTGCGAAACTCGGTTCTTTGAAACTTCTTTTTGTAGTCTTTCTAAGGCTCATTCCTGAAAGTTTATTCATTTGATGTTTCTAATTTGAATGAGCCTGAATTGAAAAAAAGAGACAATTCATACTATAATCAGGCAAACCAATTTCCAATGCGACTCTCTCAATTCATATGAGGCCTAATTGTCTCCGATGATGATCACGAACCATCACTTTCTAATCTAGAATTGAAGAACAGAGAATCTAATGCTTAGTGGCTGATCAAAGGTCTTTCACTTTTAGTCCCACTTTCGCGTAGGAGGAATTGTACTTAGCAGGCCATTTTGAAACTCCCGTTGTGGATTCGAGAAGGTTTTTAGAATGTACAGGCTTCTGGTTTTATTACTTCTGCAGTTGTCACCTTCTATTCACGGAGAGCTTGGCCATGGACCCGGAAGTATGGCCCGAAGCAAACGCCAGCTTCCTGAACCACGTAAGATGAGACGTACTCTTTTCATAATGGCTGTTTACTCCACTAACTCTTTTCACATTCGGGACACAAGACTTTTCTTCCAGAGGACTACGGGTTAGGATATATGAGCAGTCCGAGGATGCTGGATGTGCAACGTCGAATAATGGGACAGATGGAAAATGAGCTGCAGCTGAAACTGATGGCCAGATTCAACGCCCAAATCGACAAGACGCTCAACAAGGTATGAAATTCCCTTCCCACAACGACGCCGTGTTGAACTACCTACCGCAAAACCAAAAGCAACCGAACTGGGAGCTCGACAAGCACACTCGACCACAACATTTTTTCAAGTGGCGCACGCATTCAGCCAATAACACTGATCATTTGCGCCACCGGTGAGAACAGTCTTGTTGAGTTTGTTTGCCGCGCTTCTGATGTGTCATGAAAATTGTTCGCCGTATTCTACTTTTTTGTTTTCCATAAGGACGAAAACAAGCTGATCGTGAAGGAGAAGGCAGATCAACCGCTTGAAAAGAGTCAACCTCCTCAAGCCACGATCGGACAGCCTAACCCTCCGAGCCATGTTCAACCAGAAAGTAGTCTCATCGGCGTACCTGACAAGCCATCCATGCCGGTTCCTTCGACGGAGAACCAGCCAACTTCTCCGTTCCTCCCGTTCCAATCTACCCAGTTCGGCACGTCCATTAACGACCAGATGAGTGTTCCTCCCGTAATCCAACCGTTCCCAATGGCTTCTGGGATACCAAACTCCCCCTTCGGTCAGATGATGCCTATCAACCCGTACTCCTCGTTCAAGACCAGCAACGAAGTTCCTGGTCGACCTCACGACGCGCACATACCCTTCCATGGGCCCAGTGCGCCATCGAGACCCAGCCTGGTTCCACGAATGGATGCGGCAGGTTCTTCGGGTAACACCAGAAGCCCCAGGGTGCGCGGTTCGGTGAAGACGGGCAAGGAAGCTTCCAAGGTGCCGAAGGAGTGGCAGAGTGTGTTGGCGGCCTTCCAGCCTCGGGAAGGAAGGTCGCTGGGTTCGCCGGACACGGGTTCGTTCGGCAGGGAAAGCAGAATGCAAGGTTGGCATTTCAAAGCACTTTCCCGATTTGGGCTTGGTGGAATGTGTTTGGCCTTCGTTGAAGGTGGTGGGAGGACAGATGGTTGATTTTACAGATGCACCGCTGTCGAAGCCAAACATTCAAGATGAGTGGGAGGTCTACAGAGCTCTGAAGAACATGGAGCAACTGACGACGCCGCCCACGACAACCACAACAACGACCAAGGTTCCTGTCTTGCTTAGTCCGCAGTATATACCTGGAATGCATGCCCGTATGCTTGAGAACAATCCTGCACCCCAAAAAACCTCTCGTACTAAATTTCGTTTTGTGTGAATTTACATAGAGCAAAGTAATTTTCTAGTGAAACGAGTTTTCAGCAGCTTATCGAGATCTTGTCAAAATCTTCACCAGAGTTCAGAAACCTTCTTGAATTAGTGCGATACTATTCGAAAACAAATCCAAGTCACTAGTCCCGTATCATCCGGGCTGGTCACATCCTTGTTGAAGTAGACCGACCCAGTTCACTTGAATAAAAATCGCGCTGACTCGTTGATTTCTCCAATAAGAGTTCAGAAGATCCGTATCCTTTAATTCGGTGTATGGCTAGTCTCGCTGCGGGTTTTTTCTTCCATACAGTCAAGGATTTTGGCTCAAGGTAAACCTACGAAGTGCTTCTTCCAAGTTTCAATTGCGCTCATCGGAAATTTTAGCCGTTACTATCAGCAAAAATACCAACTTTTCTGCGTAGAAGAATGGGGCTTTCCTTGCGGAATATGTGGGTCCCCTGGGTATGCCTATCATCTTGTCTTGTAATGGAGGTTTCTGCATCGTTTCCCGGAGGCAGATTCAAACGGCAGATAATGTTTCCCGCGGAGCGTTCTCTTGGTAAGTACCCCATCGGAGCCTTACCAAGTGGCGCACGCTTTCGGCCAGTATTACTGAGGTCGCGCCCCACTTTCGGGTCGAGACTGTCTGTTGAGATCTCATGTTTAACAATCGAAAATAATATCCGGTGGACAATTTTCTAAGTTTCTTGTTGCTCTCGCAGGTCTACAGAGCGGAGCATTCAACTCACCGCTGGCTGCAGGTCCCGTCCAGTATCCCACTCAGCTCTACGGAAATCCTGGTTTATCGAACTACGCTGTCGGGTATCCTATAGGTGGCGCCACTGGTCAACTGTTGCCCAGCTCGTTCGCCGGACCTTCAAACTTCCAGCCGGCTCTCCTCCCTCAACAGCAGTCTCAGTACTTTCCTCAACCCCAGCAGCAACTTTACGCTCCTCAACAACCTCAACAAAACTTTCAACAGCAATACGTACCACAACAACAACAACAACAACAACAACAACCACGAACTGAGTTTCAGCAACGAGGCTTACCGGTCCAACAACCACTACTCCAGCAAAGCCCTCAAAATTATCCCGTTCACGTAAGCGATCCTTCGTCTCATTACAAACAGTTCCCTAGTTTCTGTTCGATTTCAGTTGTGGACTGGGGCTAATTCGTTTATATAATTATCCAGAATGATCAGCCAGCGACGGGCTTCGGAGCGTCGAATGGAGGCTTCACGTCCGGGTCCTCTGTTCAAAATGGAGGATACCAGCCGGCACAAGTCCAGTATCCACCATCGAGCAATCCGATACCTTCTCTGTCGGGTCCCTATCCTTCCAACTCTGTCGGCTACGCTCAACAAGTACCGTCCTACGCCAACAGCGTTCAGACCCAGACGCGAGTACAGGACGAAAGACCGGCACTCGTTCACGCCTACCAGAACGTCATTGCGAACCAGATGCAAAGTCCACCGTTCGTCTCCGCTACGGTAAGAAAATGTTATTTCCAAGATTTCTGATTAAAAGAACTACTTGAGAGTCGGAAAACGAAAGGTACAGTATTGCGATCTCAAGTGGCGCACACTTTCAGCCAATAAGACTGATAACTTGCACCACTTCTAAACAGGACCAAATCGCTTTCCCAAGTGGTGCAGGCCTCCAGTTGATGACAATTACAGCGTGCGCCACTTGAACTACCGATCTCAGAAGATCTTAGAGGAGCTTAGAGAACCAGGAAGCCTAGCTTGTGCTGTGCTTCTTTTTGTTTGCTTTACATTTTTCGAAACTTGAAAACAAAAACCGCTAAAATTCCCACACTGATAGATGTTTTGTTTGCCCATCTCCCATTTTCGAAAATTTTGAAAGCTGAACTAAGAATTAAAATTTTCATCTTTGCAGGAAGCGCCATCTTTTCACATCCCTCAACAGTCAGCCCAGGACGTTCGCACAGTACCCGCCACCACTGTCACACCCTATCCTTCGGTGAACCGAGACACAAAGATGGTCAGCAACGACGAGGCCAACGTCAACACCGTCCAGCAGCCAACCTTCCCCGAAAAAATCGTCTACCAACCGGAACACGACATTCTGCCCTACCCTAAAAGCGACCAGTTTCTGGTGCTTTCGACCCCGATACCCCAAACACCGTCAGAAGTTGAGTGGCAGAAAGCCAAGGGCGCCTTGCCATCTTTCGTCACCGTCGGGACCACGGTGGTAGCCACAACAACAAGTACCACCCTGCCTACCACGCAACAGGTTACAGGGCTAACCACGACACCAGATACAACTACCACCGCAAATGCCACGCAATTGTCGACCACGTTACCGATCACCAATGCTACGACTACCAATCCTTATTTCGACTCGTGGTTCTCCAAGACAGAAAGTCCGGAAGTTGTCGGTAGAACGCGGTTATTGGGGGTAATAAAGTTGCCGAGTGCGACCACTAACTTTCCAGTCAATGAAACAGAGCTTGCAACAGCGAAAGGAGTACAGACAACGTCAGTGTTCCCGGCCGATGATTTGAAGCGGCAGTTACCGCCACCCAAGAACGAGACACTGGCATTTACAAAGCCGTCTTGATCTGGCATTTGCTACGGATTGGAAAAGTTTCCGTGCCAAGTTTAGGCTGCCTCGATATTGCGATTACGTGTTTTGGCTACGATGTGATTGTTAGTCAAATTTAATGCCCCGAATTCTTTGAATTTTTCACCTTGAATCTCTCTCAAAATTTGTTTGCGCGCTGTGAAATTGCAAAACATCCACTCAACGTTGCATCATTTTTAAATTTTTATCGCCTCATGGGGCCACTTTGCTTGTGTCACAAGCTTTCAATAGCCTTTGGGTAGAATCTAGAATGAATCGAGATGTGAGATGCGTAGCGCTGCAAGCTAAACTCTGTAGAGTAAAATGCCAGGTTGGCGTCTTGCATTGTACCAGTACCATACGTTCGTGGGCCATAGGTCATAATCTTTTCGAGGCAGCACCCCCTTCCCCATCCTCCAGTTTCACCTGCGACCCCCTATCCGCCTGCTCGATCCGTGACCCGTATTCCACGGAGTCGATAGTACACAGCCTCTTCACAACATCAGTCCAGTCAATCGTCTGCCGTGAAGTATACTTGGCACCGGTGTTTAGATCGCCTTGCGGGAACAAGACTGATCACCAGTTGTGCTCGTAGCCGCATTCACCTGTCAGGCCATGACTGTGCCACTCTGAATGATCCAGTTTGTTCTCAACTCGTCATCCTCTCCACATTTGGGTCAATCCTATCAACAATCTAGGGTAAAGCAACCCTGCCGACCTAAAATCGACACCTTGTTATCATGCTCCCGGTTTACTAACCCGCTGTACATAATTACAAAAGCTGCGCGGCGCTATGATCCTCACCGACCGTTCAAACTCACTGCAGCTACCAACCACACCCAGAAATCCCCACAACATGCCGCTGGCTCTACGCGGAACTCACGGGCACCGTTCATCTGACACCGAGCATTTGCCGGCTATCGTCAAAGCCCACAATAACGTCTTTTATTCGGAGAATGCAGATCATGGGGAATGGGACCTTCGGAAAATGTACGAAAAGTGGCGGACAGGACTGTCAGAGTATCAAGTGGCGCGCTTGTGCCGGCTGGACCATCCGACCCATACACGCCTTCCAGCCCTTCCGGAAACGCTCAAGAACGCCAATGGAAATAACTCCGGTGGCGACAAGCGTCGATTATCCCAGCATCGCGCTTCTTCACCACCCATATTCCGGCTAAAAGTAACGGCGGAGAATGGGCCTTCCCTTCCTGGTCAGACAGTACACGCCGGCAGGAATGATCTAAAGATGCAGCCTCCCGCGTAAGTCCCATCTTAACGGTAGTTAGATTTTCCAACTTGAGCTTCAGCCTTTTGTCGTCCACTTCGATTCAGCTAAAAAGCAAGCACAATAACAACTCTAAATGTAGCCTTGAAGGTTTGATACAAGCCGTAACTACAGTATATGGGGCGTCGGCAAATGACTTGAGCAGAATCGTTTTCCCGAGTGGCGCACACTACCACCCCAAAAGAATGGGAAAAGTCGCCACTTTAGATAACGATCTTATTCAATTCATTTGCCGACGTTTCATATTGCCATCGAACGTGGACAACATTTGCAAACTCTCCATTGATAAATTTCTGGTTTTCGATAACCCATATAACCGTTAGTTACAGTAGTACAGTATGAGCGAGTTGCTACAGTAGTTCCGTAAGTGTCTAGTGGTGAGGAGTTTAGATTAAAGTCTGAGGATTTTTTTTTCGGGCCTCGAACTCAGAAATAACGCCTGATTGTGAATTTTTCTGTGCTTTATTTTTCGTTTGGACTGTGGGGAACCTGCAGCATGCCAAAGAGTAAATGCGAAAGGTTCAAAATATTCATGCGGGCACGTTCGTTGGGCAGAAGCGCAGGCGCCGCGTGAGGCTGAATTGCGGTGCTGCGGTGGCGGAAAGAATAGGAGAGATTTAGCACAACGAGCTTTGCCTTATCGAGTGTTTGGATAATTGCTCGTTGCCTGAGCGGCCCCTTTTTCCTCATCTCTGACTGATTGGTTTCTGCTTGCTCCCCTATCAATACAGCCCACGCGATATCGATGAGCACGCACTGACACCTAGGAGCGCGAATTGGGTAATAATAAGGTCGACAAGGCTCACAGAAATATTATCCATTATCGAGTATTTGCCTTTTGCAGTCAACGGAAGCCTCTCAATCCACGCAGTACTAAGCCCCCGGCAAATCGGACAGGGCGCTTTGACAAGATCGTGCGCATCGGAAACGGTTCATATGGCAATGTCTTCCGCTGCGTCGACCGTGACACCGGGGCTGTCGTGGCCGTTAAGCGCTTCCTGCAAACCGAAGACAATCCCATGATCAGAAAGGTCGCTTGCCGAGAAATCCGCACACTGAAGGTATGAAAAAACACGTATCTCTTGAAAGCGACAAAAGTGACTTTCCAATGGAACTTGAGACATGGGCACATGAGATTCAGATCATTTCCCGAACTGCCGCAGGCTCTCAGCCAATAAGAATGAGAATGTGCGCCACTTGACAAACCAAGAAAACTGGACAAGATCGTTTCCTCAAGTGGCGCATACTTTCGGCCAATCACAATGCGAACGTGCTAAATGTGGGAATGCCACTCGGGACAACAATCTGGACGAATTTGTTTGCCGACGTCCAATTTTACTGTGTTACTGCAGACGGAGCTGTTAACTTTCTCGCTCAAAACAGACGTAGAAAAATGACGAATGTAGGCAGCGACAACTTGCCTGTCTAGAACCTGACCATTTTAATATCAATGCACATGACGTCACAGCGAAAATCAGCAAGATAGCCATGTTATGCTGTCACATTTTTGCTGGTTCTCTGACGTCACGTAATTGGGTGCTCGAATACATTTTGGTATTGTTTGCCGAAAAGATCTTTTTGTGTGATCTTTACGTGTAGTCGATCACCCAGGCTCGTGTAGACCTCGAGCTGGCGTCAATGACGTCTGGTGCCATTCTAGTAGCGGAAAACTCATCAATAGGCGTTACCAATTAGACACGACATGCACGGAAGTTCAATCGAGCTGATGTAAAATTGGTAGAAGTGACCTTCATGCAATAAATCTTGCTTTGCCAATTTGCAGCTCCTGCGTCATCCCAATATCGTTTCGCTCCTGGAGGTCTTTCGCCGGAAGAAGAGATTCCATTTGATCTTCGAATATTGTGACCGAAGCTTGCTGGATGAAATCCAAACCACGCGCAATGGGTAAGCTTTTCACCACGTTTTATCGCCTAATCGAATGAAACGAAATGTTATGTCGTCCAAAAAGCCGGTAGAAGAAACGTATTAAATACTAAATCGTTGATTCAAGCGGCGCACAACTTTATTGCTAATGGCTGGAATCATGCGCCACTTAAGTTGACGATCGATCTTGCACATCTCGTCCGCCGCCTTCTCATCACATCGTTTTGACTGATCAGTTTTCATCTGCAGATTACCGGAAGGCAACGTACAAAGCATCATAGCTCAGCTCCTGCAGGCTCTTCAGTTTTTACACAAGAAAAACTTCGTCCACCGCGATGTCAAACCCGAGAACATACTTCTAACCACATGCTCCATCGTCAAACTTTGCGACTTTGGCTTCGTTCGAGAACTGCATTCCAGCAAAGGTATGGCAAATCTTCTGTCCTAACGATTTTCTACGGTTGCTCCTGTTACTGTACCCATTCTCTTTGGGGTGTCCAGAGAACGACGATGATTCGGGTTACACCGAGTACGTGGCCACACGTTGGTACCGCGCTCCGGAACTACTGACCACCTCGGTGAAATATGGAACGGGGATCGATATATGGGCCACGGGCTGTGTCTTTTATGAGTGCCTAACCCGTTTGCCGCTCTTACCTGGAGCCACCGATATCGACCAGCTCCACCTGATCCAGACCATGTTTGCTCGAGACGACGCAACGCTAGCCCAGGACCGACATCGACAAAGACAGTCGAGACTTTCGACCGGTAGCGAACTGTCGGATGATGAAATGCTGCTGCAAGATCAGCCCAAGCAAACAGTAAGAAGGACCAACATCTCGGTGTGAAATGGGACATCAAAAATTGGGTTCACCCAGATCGTTATCCAGAGTGGCGCACGCTCTCAGCTACTAAAAAGAGGAACGTGCGCCACTTGGGACAGTGATCCAGCTGGACAAGCTCGCTTATTCAAAGTGGCGCACGGTTCCGTAGTTAGTGGCTGATAGAGTGCGCCTCTTGGGAAAGCAATCTGGGCGAAATCATTTGCCCAAAACGTTCAGGGTCGATTATGTCAGACGTTCAGTCAATAATGTCTCCATATCCGCAGCCTGAATGGGAGAGACGGTTGGCCAAAGTGGGCGAAGCGGGTAGAGAGGTCTTTCGCGCGATGTTGCAAGTCGATTCTGGGCGGCGACCTTCGGCTGGACAGTTACTGCAACTTCCGTATTTCTGTCCGGAGCACGGAGCCGAATGGAGAAAGGCTGCCGGTGACGGCAGGGTAACGACGGCCACTTCGAAGAGTGATCTATATTTGGGTACTGACAAGCCGGGATCCTATCATCCGCTACAGCTTCCAGCACTACCTCCGGCCAAGACTGTGGCGAAATCCTCGGTTCATTTGCCGGTTCCCGACTGACCACGCCCGAAATGTTTTCTGTAAGGGCGTGATAGACGAATAATGTTTAGTGATCAACGCTGTCTGCACAACTTTTTAGTTCACGATGGTCAATGATCATCCAACACAAGTTCGTGTTGCTGATCGATCGATGTATCAATATTTCGCAGTATTGTAGTTTTTATTATTTACTGCAAGATCCACAGTATTCCTTCCTGGTTCAGTTTTTTCCTTAGTTTTTGCTTTTTTGTATGCAGTCTCCTGTATAAATAACCTTCCGTATACGTACGGAGTTCGCGTCGTAGTCATTAAAGGTACGGTATCAGTATTTCGTAACATTCACCCTGTTGGAATTGTCATAAAAGCAGGAGGAAGCTCGAGATAAGTGTAGAAAAGTGGCGATAAGGCCTTACTGCGCTCTTTCAAGACACATGCTGCAAATCCTTCCCATCCTTCGGAACGCCTAAGCCACCACAAGCTGCTAGCAGTATCCAGTGCAGCGCTCTTTCTCCAGAGCTCCGAGAAATGGTTTTCATAAACGGATCGTCACAGATGGCGCACTCGCGGACTTATGGCTTTCTGTCACTTGTCCTGGCTGTGATATCATGCGGAGGCCTGTTTGTATCGGCAGAGGCTCAACCTCGTAAGGAAGATATCCCCTCGTAGGCATTTATCTTTCATTTCGGGTCCTGTGAAATAATGTTAGTCTTTTTGGTTCTGAGCAGAGTATCTCAACAGCATAACTCAGGTGGGAGTATTGCCCATTCAAATCAGACTCTGCCCAAATCTCCACGCTCGATACGGACTCTTCGCCTTGAACCCACCCGGAACATGGTACAATGTGACACCTGGCATCAACGACAACTTGGAAATTGTCCTCACCATTGTCGACAACTCGACTTGTGTGGAACCGGGACAAAGATACGCTTTTCATATAAACATCCGGTAAGGCCACGACATGTTATATCATATTCCTTTCCGCCAACAATTAGTGCGCAAATGCGTGGCTATACGCACAATCGGAATGGTTTACAGTATTTCAACTGTATTTCAATTCGGCCTGAATTCCAAGCTGCGGTGTGCATTCAAGGAATTAACGTTCGCAAAGTCCTATAATTGACGTCACGTCCAGCTGATAGACGTTAATCCTTGCAGGTCTTTCCGTTTGACCAACGACCGACCGGTCTTCCAGGTGGGTATGGAGGACCCACTGAACAGTGACGTCGACAAACGACCGGACATGCGCCGTCTTCGGAATTACACCCTAGGTTACATGCCGCATCCCCGTGCGGAACTGCAGTACTTGAGTGATTACTCTTCACGACCGGCCCTTGCCACCCATATCAGGCTGCTAGCTGAGAAATTCGACGGCGTCCATGCGGCTGTCGAGATGGAATATACCGTCCTACAAGGCAAGCATTGGAGATGCCAACTATAAGCGCTGTTTATTGCCGACAATGCGAGATTAGCCTGTGCGAGATTCTCGCAAATTGGCCTTATATACTATCGTGATTGACATCAAAAGCTGAATTTTATCTTCTTCGCAGAGTACGCTTCGAACCACTCTGATGTAACGCACCACGAAGTAGCGTACTGTGGAGCTTTGCACGGGTACATACCCAGGGAACTTTACTGTCTGGACCACATATCGAGCTATTTGGCTTGCCCGAAGGAGTGTGACGAGGAGCGCAGTAACGGCTTCCAGTATGGATCTTGTGGACGGGAAAGAGAGGCTCAGAAATGCGGTACGGGTTCATTGGCAGACCATGGCTATATCACCAAATCGAAGCTTGGAAAAGAAATGCGAAAAGATCGTTCATGCCAGTGGCGCACACTTTGGTTCAGCAACACTGAGAACGCGCGCCACTTGGACCAACAATCTTGCCCAAAATTTTTACCGAGCTTCCGAATGTTTCAGCGCTCGGAATTTGACTTTATTGGATGGCCTATTCCGGCAATGCGCCATGATGAAACTGCCGTTCTGTTACAGGTGAACATCACGGGGAGAATGTGCTGTTCGGCAACTCGAACCAGATCCCGGAAGGGGAGCTAAATTTTATACTGGGTTGGGATGTACTGGCTGGCATCATCGCTGGTGGTGTCATTCTCTTTGTCTTGGTTCCCATGATTATTCTCATGGTGGCCTACAATCGGGGCAAGCAGCGACGTTAACATGCGGAAGCGCAAACTCAATGTTACCAGTTGGCCGCTGCAGCTTTTGGATCTTGTGGTTTGATGCGTGAAAGAGTTTCTCATGTTTTAGTGCTTCACTTTGGCAATGTGATATGGGATAGATTAGACCTGTTTCGCAAGTCATGTTTTCGGCTTGCACAGCATGTGTATAGGTTTTATGCTGTGCTTTTATTCACGACTTATGTTCGGTCTAATATCGCTGCACAGAATTTGAAATTCTGTGCAAGCTGAGTTGATTGAACTGTTGACCACTTTGGTCGAAATCTGAAATTTCAGTGGAGTGGAGCGTGATTAGACCAATCAGCGAATTGGACCTGACGCGCCAAGCGATCCGAGTAACGCGCCTTCCCCACATTGCGCCACTTATCTTCCGCTCTCGTTTCTTCTGCAAATCCATCACGTTTTCGACCTGAACCAGCATTGAAACGAGGAAGAGACATTTCTTTTCCCAAAACTACTGCTAGAAAACGCGGACAAAGTCGTGGATTCATCCGATTGAGGGATAAGTGACAGATCTCGCGAATCTCAGTTTCCGGCTGAACTCGCGCAGCGTAATATCGGTTTATCTTAATTTCCTGTGCCGGAAGTGTCGAAACCGCGAAACGGTTTCTGCACAGAAACTTGCACGGCACAAAATCATGTGATTTTATGTAATCCAGGGCCGAAACATGACTTGCGAAATAGGTCTGTCATCTGCAAATTTGCTCTATTAATTTGTACCGAGTTAGGGAACGTAGACTCTCAGGCTAAGATTGTATTAGTCCTCCTGACGACGAGCTGTTCATGTCGCAAACGGTTGATTTAAAATTTGAGTTTGCTTGATCAATGGAAATTTGTCGTGAGTGAGGCAAAATTGCCTTTTTCGAAAGTCTCGGATACGGGAGCGGAAATGCGCGAGTTTTGCGGGGTAGGTTTGTAGGCAAACTTTGCCTTCTGACTAGGCTGAAATTCATGGTTTTCTCTCTGTCTAGTCTCTGTCTGTCGATATCCCCAACACTAATAGGTATCAAGAAGCCCATTCGTGAAACGGAATCTCGCAACGTGAAGCACTGTGCAGACAGAGATCAGCTGAGAAATGAAAATTTGAAATTCTGGGTCAAGTGTGCAGAGAATAATCCGTTTTCACTTTCAAGATAAGCTGCTCGAGGGCTGCTTATCTTGAGAGCGAAACTTCGTAATCCACTTTCAAGATCAACACAATGAACCGAGTTTTACGGCCTGTCGTGAGGAGGACTATCGTTAGCTTAATGATTACTGTACATGTTCACTGTCCAATCTTCATGGACTTTGAGAGTACAACAGTGACCATCGTGTTATATGAGCAACGTCAACGTTACATATCGGCTGGCGCCCTGAACGAACGCTGAAGCGCTGAATTTACGGCGTCAACAAGCCAAGCAGCGACTTTCGGCTCTGCATTGCTGCTTCGAACCATGTACTGGAAGGACCAAGCCTAAATTTACGCCATTAACCAAGTTCCATACCAGAAAGATCGGTAAACAATGGAACGTAAACTGCACAGGACCATGTGGTTTGCACATTATCAGCCAGTTACGGTACAGTCAGTTTATTTACAAACTAACAGCCGTTACAGAAGTCACACACACGAACAGAAAGCTGGTAGAACTCGTTCCTGCGTTGCTGGCTCTGTGAGTAGAATATGTTGTAACATTCGCAGCAGGCGGTATTAGAACGAAAGAGCTCCAAGGGGTCGTTTCCTTGGTATAATGAAGCTGAGAAAATCCTTTTCTTTGGTGCTTGTCTACTGGACGCATTTTACGTTGTGTCGACCGATGCCGTCTCAGGGTAGACTTGGGCCGATTTCCGTCAGCTTCGACTCCGTCACGTCACTTGTTCTTCCCTGTCCGGACGAGATGGACAGGCCATTCGGTGGTCAGTTATTCATCAGAAAAACCGAGGTGTGGAATGACACCGAGCCTAATGGTCGCTCTTTCGATATTGTTGCTCCATCCGAGAGCGAATGCCCCGGTAGCTTGACGCAGCCAGTTCAACTGTACTTGAACATCAGGTACGGTGGTTTGCAGTAAGAGCAAGACCTTAAGCTCTGTCACGAAACTTGACACGGGAAAAGCGAACAATCCTGGAGGAACTTTGCAGGTTCCTGAGGTTGAATTGTTCAGAGACGTTCTACCTCACCGCTCGTGCGACTGCCAACAGTTCATCTTGGTTGAGGAAGAATTTCACGCGTATGTCAGAACGGGAAAAAGACTACCCCAGGAGGGAAAGTTTCGGTCAGTTTTACCAGCCGACGGACCATAGGGCATTCGTGTCTGTCGAACTGGAATACAGCAACTCCAGTAACGTTTGCGCCGAACCTCAACCAGAAATCCTGAAAAAAGGCAGTGGAGAGGCCGAGGAAACATTGGTCAAAATTGACTTCACCTACGTCATTACGTCTACTTCACCAGTCTCTCCAGACGGTAAATCGACTGATTACCTGGTCCTACAAGAATCTATGTGTTTGACGAAGGTTGTTGTGGCAGTTAATGACTTTTTTCCATCCTACAGAAGACTTTTGTTCCTGCCCAGCTTTGAGTGGTCTATTACGGTACGCTTACGTCCACACGTCTCTGGTTTGTAACGAAGACTTCACAGCCTGTCCCGATACGTTCCATCCATTCTCTGACAAGCCAGATCCCAGCTGGGGGACAGATTTCAACTGTGATTCTAATGGCCAAGCAGATAACGGCCTATTGTGCCCCAACAACCATTACTGCACTACGGAACCGACGTCGAGCATTACTACAACAAAAAGCATCATATCAACCAGAGGCTATCCCGGGTTTCCTTGTGGTCAGCGGACGCCTCGACCACACACCGCTACCGTTGGGCCAGCAGTAACGACAGGTCCAGCCCCCGATCACCCAATGGGGACAGCCTTGACGTACGTTGCCATCGCCTTCAGCATCCTAACCATCATGATCCTCCTCTGCTTTGGAGCGTACGTCTTCATCAAAGAACGAAAGCACCGAAGGGAGGTGGCGAACGCGCCGCACATATGGACGATCGGCGAAGTGAACCAAGCCATGGAACTGGAACCCAACGACCCGCCACCGCCATACCGTCCACCTGGTGCGCCACCATCGTACGGTGAATCGCAAGATGGCAACACGGAAGTGGTGATAGACATGGAGGACGGTTATTGTGTGGACGCTGACGGCATATTCTTTGTGTTACCTGATTTTGCAGCGGAGCTCAATGAAGCCACACCTGATGTGGTGGCAGATATTCCCGATTCTGTTACATGACTTACGGTAAAAAAACGCTTTTCTGGATCGCGTACAGCAGCACAGTATCAATGGCACATCTGCCGCAAGGTTTACCAAAGTTAGGCAACAAAATGCCAATTGAAAAGAATCATTTGGAATTGGGTGATTTTCTCCTATGGGCCCAAGAACGCATCTAACAACATCAAGTTGCTGGTTTTACTGAGGGGCATTCGATAACCAACGCGCACCTCTGCGCACCCACAAGTGACGATTGACCAGTGGTCACCCTTTAGCTGATCACCTGCCCCTGTACAAGGAAAGAGTTTCCCCTATGCAAGGGTGTGCACGCGCCTGGCCTAACTGATGCCATGGAAAAAACAGCTGGCAGCCGGTCGAAAGCGTACATCAAATTAAGGTGGCCATTACCGCTTTCGGCCAACTCTTTCGTCCATGCCAACAGTTAGGCCAGGCGCGTGTACAGTAGTGAATTTTTGGGAAGAATTTTTGTTGCAGAGTTCTTGCTGCGGTCAAGTGTGTACTATTAATATCTGCGTGAAGTCAGAGGAACAGGAGTGCGAAAGTGGCAGTGACGGCGTAGTGTCTGACCTAGTTGAAGACGGAACTACAATTGTAATTAGCCATCGATTCTCCGTAAAACTGGATATGATGATTCCATGTCATTGTTGGCAGTGGAGATAAGACTGGAATATTTAGGTGGTGGTGGAAAATATCCCTTCATTCATCACGGTGGACCCTTACTGCTGATTTTCGGCCGTTAGACCTCTAACGTGTCTACGGGGTGTCATTGATGGACGACCATTTCAAGTGAAAAATCGCTGCTGGAGCTCTCGTCGCAGCTTTGGTCTTGATGGTGTGTGCCTTTGCCGTCACCGTCCGCGTTTTACGTGGCAGAATCAACGCTCTCCAGGTTCACCAGCGCGATGTGATGCTGGCCATGCAGAAAGTTCCCACCTTGCCACGCGCTGGACAGGTTGCACGCGGTTGATGGAGCAGAGTTCGCCGTCACAGGTATAAATGCCAGCATCGCTTCGAATTTATCTTCCTTCGACTTTACGTTCTTATTATCAGGTGCGGAAGCATGACTTGTTACCCGTGGGAACACGTCAACTTCAGAAAATCATAGTTACGCTCCCCCTTGTTATTCTGTTCTGAAGTCTTTTTTCTGTCACTTTGCCATCTCCTTCCTGGCAATCGTTACTGTTCTGAGTTATTCAGCTCGGCAGAAAGGCAGGAATAGTTTTGTCTGAGTCGCGGAGAACCCAAATTCTGGGCCATTAAACACTATGAATTTAATCGAGGCGTCAACGCATCTCACACGGGCAAGAAGATATGCTCCATGTTTTAGAGCAAAGCAGGTAAGCAACATGCCCTGGGAGGTTGAGTAATTCTTCTCCGCTCTGAAGATTTTTTTGCTCGTAATCCACTCCTACGGAAGACAGAAACTGAAGATGGACAACAACGTGCTCGGAGAGTTTTTTGAATCCGATTCTTCCAGAACTGTTGTAAAACCCATACGAGACTTCAAGGTATCTTATTAAGTCCTCGCTGGACATTTAGGCAAAACGGGAAGGCAATAAAGTTAGAGAATCGGATACGTCGTTTACCCTCGTCTGAGACTGGTGTTTTGTTTTTGTTTCAGGGTTCGCCACCGTATCCGGATCCATTATCCGCACGGGAGGATTATCCGTTCATCATTAGCTTCACACTGACTGTGCTTTGTCCCATACGGTTATTATAACGTTGCCGTAATACCCGCTTATCGGGGTACCCGGGAAACAATTTCGGAACGATCGTTGTCCATGTGGCGCACATTACCCGCCATCAGGAATGAAAACTGCGCCACACAAGATAACGATTTTTCCGAGATCGTCGGCAGGCTCCCCATCTTGGTCTCGGCCATCTATACTCTTCGTCTTGTACGCCCGTATGAATCACTGTTGTCGACTTTGTGCTGTATGAGCTTTCCACCACGATGTGACGGTTCTCAACATAAAGGCAAAGAACCGCTTATCTGCCGAAGTGATATCTCGCTTAATGTTCATCGGCCGCCTATGAGCTTTGCACCATCAGATACTCCGATGAGTGCTACAGAAGGCTGCATCAGCCGTTTCAACTCGCCCCTAACTGTCCCAGATGAAAAATCGATTCCTGAACATTTTTGGCCATTGACCAAATCACCCAGGCCGAAATGACTTTCTTCAATTATGAATAAAGTGCAGGAACGTATTAAAGCATTTTTTCTACGATTGTCCATAGCTGTCCATAGCTGTGTATGGTCAGAATATCGAAAGCACAAGACAGTCACGACGGTGGTGGTCGGTCTCATTTGTAAGGCGCTGGAATGCTGCGTACTTTGGGCATTAAGCAAGATATTCTGGTTGGCCATGAAACATTTCCCTCGACCTCCTAAAATGGGCGCAGCAGGAAACAAGGTCCTACGCTGCGCCACGTCGGCTGCCGGTATCACCGCACTCGTTCCACCAGGCCACATTTCCGTCAGGTAGAAGATGATATAGTTTTGGCCCACGGAACTCGATCCATGTATCCGATTCGTGGGCCAGTACACTTTGTCCAACCCGACATTAGCCTGCCTCGAGTCGGCCCTCATAGGAAAGTCTTCTGGCCTCGGGAAGGGATTGACCAGTCTACCACAATGCGCAGCCAGGTGTCCCAGCTTGTCATCCCTTACTTGCGTGGTATCGTTCCATAGCAGTAGCACCTGTTACACAAACAGGGCATCTCAGCCGATGCACAAATATTCCGGGTACAGTTCTACCTCCCAGATGTGTCAATTCAAACGCTTGATTTTGTTTTGCGATGACCCATCTGTTTTTTACACGGTGGACCAAAACAAACGAAATATGGCAAGCCATTCAGCACAAGGCTGCCATGCAATATCAGATCAGTCAGAAACGTGAACGATCGACTTAACTTCTTTCAGCCATATGATACAAACCAGTGGCTCTAAAACAGTTTCGAATAGTACTTTCCTTCACCTGAGCCTATCCTCGAACAACCCATTTGACCGCATCGAGAATATTGATAGACTTAGTGTATTCAGAGCCGTTACTGAAGCTATACAGATTCGTTCGGCGATGTTCAGCTTTGTATCTTTGCTCGTACTTGTAAGACGCTATGATTCCCTTGTCCAGAGGTTGGACCTTGCTCGTCAGGTTACGCGGAAGGAAGACTACTTTGACATTGGACTTTTCGCCAACACGATGCGCTGAGAAGTTGTCGAGCAGCAGAGCGATTTTCCGTTTTTGAGCCTTCATGCTGTTATTCAAATTAGTTAGCCATTCCTCGAAAATATTTGTCTTCATCCAAGTGGTTGAATTCGAGTACCAGCTGGAGCCAGCTTTCTGGATATCCAACTTGACTTTCGTGAAATTTGTGGCTTTTTCGAATTTCCGATCACAAGACGTGGTAACTTCTATCCGGCGGCGCTACAGCAAAATAGAACCGACAATCTTTCCTTATTGACTTTTCCACATTTTTCTTGTCCTTTTCGTGCAAGAGTTTTCTTTGGCAGAGCTCGATACTGGGTTCCCGTTTCATCACAGTTGAAACTGTTTTCGTTGCGGTAGGGCTGAGTGATATTGGGAACGTCGTTAGCTATCCAGTTATCGGCAACCTCTTGGCTAGCAGCAGCTTCTTCACCTACAACTTAGAATCATACACACTTAAAAGTAAGCAGAACAAAGCGACCTGCAATAATTTAGATTACCATGCAAAGAAATAGAACCGAGATCATTTCGCTTCATAAACTTTTGAATCCATCCGTTGCTTCCAGTGAATCCCTCGATCTGGAGTCGTCTTGCGATGTTCAAGGCTTCCTGTTTCAGATCGTTTCTCGAGATTGGCATGTCACGCTTGTTGTTCTCCTCCACAAAGTCCAAAAGAATCTCTTCCACTTCTTCGAACTTTCGCTTTCGATGAATTTTCTTCGAAATTTTGTCATTCTCTTGAACTGACAAAAAGAACTCTCGCTTTTTTTCCAGCCTCACGACTGTAGTTCTGGATTTGATATCAAACAGCCTCATCACCTCGTTCATACAGATCTGAAACATATTAGGAAGTTCAGACCGAGACAATAAGTACGGCAAAGGAAGAGTGCAGTGATTCAGTCTGCGTCGAGGGTTAGGCTTACCTGTTTCGGATACAATCGCAGAATTTCCTTCTTTTCCTTCAGTGTCAACCGTTTCCGCACTCGCCCATCAGTGTTAACCTCCATCTTGGTAGCCATCGTTGAACCCAGGTACGATATTAGGAAGATTCCAGTAATGTTAAAGAATATATGCAGCGATCAAATAAACAGTATGCAAACGCGTAACAGGTGCTGGATGCACGCTTACCACGATTCAAGTAATCGCTTGCATTTATTCAGTTCTTTTAGTGGCCTGCCATGTGTTTGGTCACCCACACTGTGATTCGCATATCACGGTCAAATTAAAGCAATTGACACATCTCGGAGGTAAAACTGTATCCTTCGAAGGGCGACGTATCACAGACGACAGTGGGGAAGTCGTAGCTGATTGGTTCGAACCTGGCCGGCATTTCTTCAACAGCTGGGGCGGTGTCTTATGGACAGTACTTCGATGGTGGGTGTCAACATGTTGTGGTTGAACCGGGGCGGTGTCTTATGGACAGTACTTCGACGGTGGGTGTCAACATGTTGTGGTTGGTGTAGTATCGTTCCAGCATGGGGTAGTCCATCAGCTCGCTGTATTCGAGCGACTGCTTGGCGATCCTTAATCCTGACGTGGCCGCTAAACACAGCACTGTCTTGTCTTCGCTACCCCACAGGTACCTGCAGCTGCTGGACTCGGCTCCCCGCGGGGGATCGACGGGCTTGACGACTGCGAACAGTCGCATATGCCATATCAATGGAGATAATTTCTCTGAAGTCTCAGCTGAGCAAGCGCCTCCGCGTGAGACTGTTTTCATTATCTTTTCAAGAACTTCGCCTGGTTTTTCTTTGAGGATCTCGAACTCTTCGGACTGGGGAGAAGTCGCGCCTGCTGTAAAAGCTTTGTGACTGGCCATGTTTTCGAAAGTCGACTTGAGGCGTTTACCCTGAAAGGGACAATAAGATCAATCATAAAAAATTCGCAAAGTTGGTAATGTTGAACTGGTTTCGTACCTGAATGCGGATTTCGTACTCAAAGACATCCGGAGTGTAGCAAACGATAAGAAAGGCCGGTGGAATATACAACTGGTCAAGTATTGGGCCGAAAACGTGGAGCCGAGTCAGCGCACTTCCTGTTGTACCGCCAGTTATCGCTTGATTCATGAAGCGGATAAAGTCTTTGCGCCAAAACAGCTGCATAATGGCAGAAGTCGCAGACTTTCTTTTGCCGATATACTGGGTGGCTAAGCTAAATGATCTTTACTGGTGCGGCTGAGGCTTACTATGTCTTGCAGCGGAAGTAGTGAAAGTACATAGCCTTGAATGGGCAGTGGCAGTTTCAGCAGCAAGTTCTCAATAACAATGCCAGTAGGGAACAAATTTAACGAAGTGTTTTGGGTAACCGCGGCGGAGTGAAAATCAGAAGCAGGAAATGGCTCATCGAAATTCAGATCGATCAGTTTATCAACCGGAACATTGGTGAGGTTTTGAAAGGGAAGTTCTGTTGTTGGTGATTGTGGATTGCTGCTATCGGGAGAGGAGTAGGGTCGAGGAAAGTCGAGCGGGTATAGGTTTGAAGGAGGAAGAACTCGGCGGGGCGCCGCAACAGGTCGATCGACTTGGCTGCCCATGTCGGGAACGATGACGACAGCTGGAAAGGAAGGAATGAACTCTTCACAGTCCTCTTTCCTACGCCATCCAGGAGGAGCTATTCTCCGCGCAAACCTCTTCTTCCACTGTTCCATCATGGTCACAGTGCGAGATTAACAACGAAGTCGAGAGCGCTACTTGTCCGCGTTCGATGAAAAGTCACGAAGTTTGTCGTTACTATTCTATAAGTAGACAACGGTTCAGGTCAAGAATTTGTTGAGAAATATCGGCGAAACCTAAAGACTTGTGTCGAAGTTTAGCCTGCTGTGTTTGTAAGTTTCTTTTTGCCCGCAGGCGTCGGAAGTGCAAACCAACAATCAACTTTATTGTCGTTTTGTATCCAGACACAGCGCCAACCAATGCTGGTAATGTCAGACGGACCAGTACATCAGGCTTGTTACGGATAAGATAGGAGAAATGTTTCCTTTCATTTCCTTTCCGCCGATAAACGATGGACAGAACGGATAAGATGCACGCCACTGTACCGTTGATTGACTGGTTGGTCGAAACCATCAAACATGTACAGTTGATCGGCTGCATTGCGCATGATTAATCAATCAATGATACGCTCTGATGGTGCTTATCCGTCCTTAATCATTATTTATCCGCGGACAGAATATGGGTAAATACCTTGATGCTGTCTCATACTCGACAAGCCTATCGTACATGGGTACCGCTAAACTCGGCGGTGAATTTCCTACATACGGTGTTAGGACTTTTTTTACCAAGATTACTCTGAGAAGGCAGCATGTTTCATGCACAGTAGCGCCGGTAAGTTTTTTGCGCAGCTCAAAACCGGTTTTTCGACGTACTGCATCAACTGAAAGATGACAGAACGTGCTAGTGCGAGACTACGCGTCCAACAGCTTCCGCTGTCTCCTCTGTGACAATCGTCATCTGGATCTTGGTCCAAGAAATTTCCGCTTGTGGAAGATTAGATGGATGGGATTCGGAAGTGTTCGCCACAGGCGGGCTTCCAGCAGGCGACAGTTTGTGCGGCTTAAAAACCGAAAGATCCGCGGGTGGCTTTAGCTGGGTTCTTGCCATCTTGGCAGCTCTCGCACAAATGTACGAAACAGAGGCGCCTGCTAACGCGATGGCGAAGATGACTTCGACACTGGCAACCATGATCGTGGTCCGTGTGCACGAAGTGGAGACCATACTTCCGTCACGTAGAGACACAAATGTGTAGCTTGGCTCTGTTCAGTACGTACAATGGCTGGTCTGCGTCACCGAGGTGCTAGACTTGCAAACTCAATACATGCCCCTCGTGGCCGGTATACAGGGTGATCCCTAAAAGTTGGGTAGATTTCGGAAAATTTGTGGTAAAATGGCATCTACCAGTGAATTATCAAACTTCAGCTCATTCGATAGAGCAGGTCTTCATCTTTAATTTCTGTGAGTGTCTCTTCAGCAAAACAATGATCGGTTGATTGTTGTCAGCTATGAATATTCATGCATTTTATGGGTAAAAAGTGGGAACCTCGGTTAAATTATTTATATTTAAAGGGGCAAATTAACCTACCACGTTTCCTGGTAAAATTGTTTCATGAAAGCAGTACGCTGGGACTGATTATTAAAAAAACAAACGGACGGCTCTTACAAGTTGCGGACGGAAAAACCAGCGATAGTTTAAACGATACTCTAAAAATTTTGCTTACCCCCTGTGACAGCGGTAGCATCGATACTACCGCTCACAGATCCAGCTTACTGTAGAAGGAGTTTCCAGCAAAATTGCATTAACGAAATTATTCTAAAATTTTCCGCTCACGAACAAACTCCCCTGAAGTGCACTGCATGTTGGTTTCGCGAAGATTCGATCCTTGATTTCCGTCTGGTTCAGCTCTTCAGCGCCGTGCTCTTTTTGGAGCACGCCACCTCCAGAATATTTTTACATGACGCTTTTGATAGTTAGGCGGGTCTGGGACGAATTTCTGAAGAGGTAAGGGCATTCGTCATTTTTTTATTCAAGATCAAAATCCGTCTTATAGGGATCATTCTGTACGATCGGGCCGCTAATCTTGAAAACATGTCTTAGCGTCAGAAATAACGATCAAAACCGCAGTTGACTAAGTTGGTTCTAAAGGTATTCATACTCAAACTGTTTGTTTTTCGCAAAAACGTACATTGCGAGACCGTGTTTGTTTCACCACGACACAGCTGCAATGGCATTCTGAAGAAGCTTTTTGATGCAGCCGAAAAGCAAATTACAGGTCACATAAGCACGCATATGGATCAAATTAAGCTAGCTAGGCCTGTTCCCTGATTTTCCAGGTATTTATGAAGGTATGAAGATATGAAGAGCTCCTTGCCAGAAGCTTGGATAATTCAAATCCGCCTACAACCACGTAAACCCGGACCAGCTCTAAATTAGTCAGGGCTTAGCTGGATTTCTTGATCCGAAAACCCACCCACCGCCAATACAGCAAAAGTACTAGAATAGCCGGAGGTGAAGATCATGACGGAAGCTGCCTGACTTGTCACTGTACAAGGCGGTCCCGTAGAACCTTCTGTTCTTGCCTGATCGTCTGAAGCTCGAATGCGTTAGAAATATTTTAAATCGGCTGTCTCCATCCGAGCTGAAACAATGTCAAATTTCTCATTTAATATCTCACTGAGTAGTTCGTGGCTGTACCAGAAAAATACGAGCTTCCCTAGTAGTCCAGCCAGCCACGACCTCGTGGGTTACGTGGCCGCTGTGCTGACCACCAACTTTGTCGGCCTGCCCATAAACATTCCCATCCTTCTCGCCATCGTTCTTTATCCACCCCTCCGCAAATCTACCAGCGGTCCCTTACTGGCCCAATGTGCGGCCATCGACGTCCTCTTCTCCCTCGTCGTCGGTCCCATGGCATCGCTAGTCCGATTCTTTGGTATGAGCTACCGCTACCCACCATGGTTCTGCTCCATACTATTTACCCTTGTGGTCCACACCGCCCATCCCGCTAGCACGTACGCCGCCTGCATGATCGCCTCACAACGTCTTAGCGCCACGATGTTCCCTCACGAACACAAAGACGTCAGCGACAGAAAAGTCATCGTTGCCATGTTGATCACCCCTTGGGTCATGGCGCTGGGATCGGTAGCTTTTCCAATGGCCAGCCACCAACTGCACACGGTACAATCGGCGCAGACAGGTGGTTGCCTCTTGTCCACGGTGACCTCGTCCACTGTCCGGTCACTCGTGTTTGCTCTTGTGGTGACGCATATCCCGACGGCGGTCACCGGAGTGCCTTACATCAGTTTGTTGATCAAAGCAATAGGCCTGTTGCGGGTGGAAAAGCGCAAACAGGTGGTTAGCAAACCGCGTGTCGATAAATTGCGAAGACGGCTGGAAATTCACGTGGCATTGACTTCATCGTTTGTCTGGCATTGCTTGAGCATTTACCCGTTTACCTTCATCGCTATATTCTTTCCGCAACTTCTGATGTCCGGCTGAACGACGCAGCTGGCTCTTGGAGCGATGGCCATCGGACACTGTACTCTGAACTCGGTAAGGTCAAGTCACTGTGTATCCTCACAATTTTTCTCTGCAGGGACTGGTTGATCGATAGATGTTCTATCTACCAAGCAGCGAGCTCTTTCAACAAGGCGTGCTCTTTGTACTGCGAAAAGCCTGTTCATTTCCACAGGCTCGAAGAAGCCGGTCTCCGGCCAGGGTCAACAAAGTCCATCCCGACGTCAGCCCCTCTGCCAATCTCAGGGCCAGTCCCAACTCTACCAACTCTACCGCTAAGGGCATGCTGGCAGCTGTCGAAATAGCCATAAAATCCGCAGAGTACTCTCGTGGACTGAAAGAGTAATCCAGTCAGGGAACGTCCGGCCACGCCCAAGAGCTCGGTCGATCACGATGCGGAGACATGGATACTTACTGAAATAACTTTGAAGGGCTAAGCTACGCCACCTGCGTTTCTTCATTACTGATATGTCAGTACTCGTTCCTCCTTGGGTTATCTAGGCAATGCACTTCACGATTTGCAGGCGGCAAATTGATCCGGTACAGTACGATACCAAATCATTCATCAGATACGACAGGGATCATCAACAAGCAAAGCAAAGCATGAAAGAAGGTGCGACAAGTCAATAAATGCGAGAAGCTGGTCCTAGCTTTGCCCACTGGCCGAAACTTGTTACAAGCTACTCGTAGACACTTGAGGCTTGTGACGTATGTCCGAGGTAGTGTCCACAGCTTTAGCCAGTGGAACAAACTTACAGCTGCAGTGTACGCAAAAATTAACCGTCGAAAATGGGTGTTGGATGGAGCCAGATGGCAGTGGCCAATGAAATTTGCCTGTGGGCTAGAGGAACGTCGGCATTGGTCGTCAGATAACTAAGCTCCAGTTTATTTGTCACGCCCTTTATCGACGGTTTGTAGTCAGAAAAATGAGCTTTATCGATCATCACGATGCTGGAAAGAGTATGCTGACAATGTAGTCCAGAACTGCCTTCTTCCGGACCATCTTCAAATGACCCGCTCCGTGGAAAGTCTGGCTTTCCACCGGCTGCGATTGGTGTGAACTCCAGAGGCCACAGGCGTCCAGGCTTTTGCGGTTCACCGTGCCGTCACCATCTTCGGAAACTATCAGTGGCTTCAGATGTGGAAACGCAGCCTCACCATAGAACTACATTGCAGGGGTGGGAACGCCGGTCCCCGAAATACAGTAGACTTTGACATTGGGCGCTGTCAGGTCATACGTCAAGCCTTTCGTGTCCTGATAAATGTCCCATCCTTCGGGGTGTCCAATATCGGTGAAAAATTCTTGTAGATTATCCAGGTTGTAGTTTTTACTACCAGTCGCCACCAGTGTCGCGTTCCGCGACCAGACTTTATCGGTGGGGAAGAGGGCGACACTCTATAAGCAAAAGTACTGTTCGGTTAACTTCTGCGTTAACACCGATGCTAATATGACCGACTCACCGAGGGCGTCGTTCGGAGGACTTCTCGCATGCTACTGCCACTAACTACCGGTATATCCATATCATCCCCGGTGGCCACCACCTTCAGCGCTTTGACCGCTCCCGCTCATGGACCACCCATTCCGATGAAACTTGACACGTGCTTGTCCTTCCAGTCTTGGCTTTGATGATTGAGGAAGTACAGCAGGTACATGTTGCCCAGCGATGCGCTATAAACGTCACCTTCGATTGGTGGTTCATGGCATAAGTCTCTTCCACCAAGACTTTCAGCTCATTGAAATACCCTGCTTCTTCGTCTGGAACAAAAAGTCGGTTAATGATACCAGTGTGTCCAAGCTTTTGCCGTTTCTACAGAATTCGTTTCAGAACTTACTTTGGGCTTTGCGAAAGTCCTACGGTGCAGCTCGAATGGAGAAACCCCTGCGATATCCATGTGACACCAGAAGGCTAACCATATCCACCTGGCTACAACTCATTTCGTACCTGGCTACAAATCATTTCATTCAGCCAACCAATGCGTGGCCGAGAAAAAAACAACTTGTTAGAGTTGTCGCCTTAATACCATACATTGAGGAAGTTTTACTTTGGTCAGGTACTCGATGGTGTCAGTATCGCCGAAGCCGGGCACTCGGATTTGCACTCCCGGTGCATTTTCAGACTTCCTGGTCGCATCGTTGTAGTAAAGCCTGTTACACAAACGCATTTTTCTCGCACACCTTACGAATGTGTGGACCACTGCATCCGAAACTGTATAGGCTATAATGTCTGTAACTCGTACCTCAAGTTGTCAATCCAGCAGTCAGTAAGTGTCGGCACAAGGATAGCAAAGTCCACCCACACTCGGCTCCAGCCATTAGTCTTGCTGGGGCACAAAGAATTTACCACTCCGGGCTTGTTTAGCCAGGCTTCCAGCTGGCTACCACCATCTCCTGGAACTGATCGACGGGCAAACGTTAGATTTTACTGCTGTATCCACTCTTCAGACATGCTGAAGGAAATCTTGTCACATGCTTACTGACGATTAGTGGAGTTAGCTGACCGTGTCTGACGGTCTGGCCATCTCCGCGATCGGCACTGTTTCCACGTATCCTGTCTCTGATGTTGTTAACAATGCCAGCGGAGGCTTCAGGGATGGATAACCAGCAACACAACACGAAGCAAACAAAGCAGCACTGTCGAACAGTAAACACTGATGAGGACGCAGACAGCCCGCCGAACGATCGCCGAAGTTCCATAACTGTATACAGTTAATTCGCCGCTCTCAAAACACCCAACAACGTACCTCACGTAAACCGTTACTCCTACGACGTTCTCGTTCCAGCATCGAATTAAACCACAATAAATTTTAATCTAAAAGCCTGATCTTAGTTTGATCACGATCAAGATGTGATTAAGTCTGTTGCAGTTGCTTGCACATGTTGTCGATGGCCGCAAAGGCGCAAACCAAAGGAACCGTCCCTCGAAACGAGCCAACGAAGCCACCCCTTTCTGGGCACATGCACAAATCAGGCCTGGCTCCAGTTACACTTTCTGCCCGGAAAGTCATGTCGAAAAATTCCTGCGGCAAAGTAATAGAAGGCCAGATATAGACAGGACTGTGATAACTGGTGCACAACAAGTCCACGGTTGGATATTGCCTGTTCAGCCTTTCCATGGCGGATCACGGATGGTCGGTTCAGGGGATGAACGGGCCTGTGGTTGTCCGACACGAAATTCTCGCCGACCGGCTTCTTCTTCCAGTTTATATCGCTGGGGAGAGGTGGACAATCATCGTCAAGTTCGTTCTTTGACAATACAGCGCGGAAGACTGCCAGTTGCGCCAGCGACAGCTTCCTCTTCGATTTGGGTGGTTAGGAAACCCAAATACCGGGAAAAGGTCTTGTTACGTGGAATTAAGTCCCGTATGATACGAGGTTCGAGTAAAAGTGTATCTGGTCGAACATATAGACTACCACCGAGGAGGCTTGATATAATATAGGGCTATCTTCCGGCTTGTATACCGTACTGACCTGCAGGGCAGACGGGGGACCCAAGTCGCCTATTATCAGCTGTTGGTGAGCTATTGGTTTCAGCCCCTGTCTAACCAAATACCTCGTAGAATCAAAACGCAAAGATGGCAGGAAGACAACCACTCATTCTGAAGAGCGTCAAACCGAAGATCTTAAAATACAAAGCCAGCGTTATCCTGCTGGGCGGAACGGGAGCGGGAAAGACAACACTGGCCAACTTGCTGTGTGGTGTTTAGCATGAAGCGGGCGCAGCTCGAGGGTCCGTCACACGGAGGATTTTCAAGAACGATGTAGCTGTTGGTGAGAACGCGTTTTCGTTGATGGACACTCCTGGGATGGGTAGCTCAGTTGAACCGTACATGCATGCGTATTTGCTGAAGCAAGCCCTGACAAGCACCAATCTCAACACGGTTTTCGTCGTACTGAAATACGAAAATCGATACGACAGTATGAAGGACCACTATGTCGAAGTCGAGTATCCAGTGCGCCAGTACGCTAATCGACGAAAACCCAGACATCTCGTATGTCATTTTTTCTACGAAACGACGATCCGGCTGATATTGCCGATCTCATGTACGCTTGTGCATCTAACATGGAACAAGAAAGCTTCGCCACAACAGACGAACAGTTCGCTTTGGATTTCAGCATTTTCAACATGAAAAGCAAGTTGAAACAATCGTTCCAGGAAATCTACCACATGATGATTGTCTGGTTTAGTCAAGATATCGACCAACTTTACGACGCATTCATTAAAAAACATGGAAGAGACATGATCAAGATGGAGTACTTCGCGTTCGAAGTTAAAATGTAGAAAAAGAAGGTAAAGCTATGCGATGAATTTGTCAGTGCGATTATTCGGCTGATGACTCCCATATAGAAATTTAGGCCCTGACAGAGTGCTAAGTAAGATTATTGGAACGGGAGAGACTATCATCGCTGTATCAATTCCATCACACAAGGATGCATGGTCTGCTAGTCGTCTGCACGTTTTCTAGTTTTACAATTGTACCGTAGAAGTCTGCTGAGTGTATTGTAACCACGCGCGACCACTATGGCAAAGATGCGACATCAGTATTCACACAGTTCTACAGCCGTTTGCACGCATGAAGTATCCTTTAGGAAATTCCGTACACTTCGAACATAAACTTGGAGTACACGCAAAAGCGCTCAAACATGGCGTCCCACAACGATGGACTGTCGACCGACCGAGCGTGAGAACTGACAGACGAGCTCTGCCAACCAGGAAGTAATCTCGGAAGAACTCTGCTAAAAGGGGTAAAATGTACTGCAGCTTGCGAATGCCATAGGGGGAGAATGTTGATGGAGAAAAAAAGGAAACCAACTAGGTTAAGCTATCGGGCACGTCACTCGGCCTTGTTAAAGTGATCCTTCACCGTATCAGAGCTCTTTCCGATACTTCCTGCCAATGCGCGAAGAAACTTTCCCTTGTTATGCCCGCGGGTGCATTCTGGGTCTTCGTTGATGGCAACCTTCAGCCTGTCGATTAACGAGTGCCAGGTACGCGATAAGGAACTAAGGTGCTTCTATCATGCCTATACATACTCGGCCACAGCAGCCTGGATGCCTTTGTTCTTGTGCGGATGAGTAAGCAGTCTTCCCGGTCTTACGCTCACTGTCAAGGACGATGCACTAATGCATCAAACAGGCTGCGGATTAAGGGACTGACGAACTCAGGTAGCTTGTGCTCATCTACGACAACAAGGATCCCAGGAGCGTGATCAAACGGTGTCTCCACTGTGGACTGGTATGGTGGAAAATCGAAGGTTGTGACGGCGTCACAACGTGCGGAAACCGAGTTCGCTCCTGGTTTGACCAGCTGGAGGAAGGCTCGTACTGGAGGAAGGTGAACTACGGTTAAAGAAAAGAGAAATCCCTAAACCTATCGTCAAACAGAGTGCTCCAGCGGACTTGCCGGGACAGCCAGTTGGTTGTGGCCAGAGTAAAACCTGGAGTGCAATGCCAAAACTGGACGATGAAACCATTTTCCAGATATTTGAAGTGACGTCGATGGGGGAAGTCCTTAACATAGTTCGCAGTGACAAGTACCAAGAGGACAGAAGAGCATACGGGAAAGGAATCGACACCAGAATTTACGAGTGAAGAAACTGACGCGAAAACGTAAAGGCACTTCGAAGTCCTCCATTGTGCGGTTGCGTGCAGCTAAACGATTGTGGGCTGAGGAAACCCATCATGCACCAATAGAGACCTGATATCTACGTCAGATACTTCGGAGGACAATGTCGACGATGGTGAAAACTGCTCTTATACTAGATCCCAGTCTACTGGAGATGTTACGGACGTTGATGTTTTGGATAATCGTATGATGCGTAGTTCTGAATCGCCAAGCAGAAGTAACTCCGATCGTACAGAATTAGTTGACATGTCTAGTGTTGAACTCAATTCTGAGGACGATCTGTATTCACACTACACTACTGGAGGTGACGACACTTGTGGGGACGATGACGGCTCGGAGCGTGAAACAGAATGTAGTAACTCCGTTGTGGAGTCATTGAATCGTGGCTGAACAAAATCTGATGTAAGCATGCGTATTCCGATACAAACCTGTGTAGAGTACGAACCATGCTCAGACTGATGACCACATTGCAGTTGGAACAGATATCGCGCGGACGGTGCACAGCAACAATTATGACCAAAGAATCTGTTGGATTCTGTTGGGGGAGCAGAACAGAATATCCCTTCGAATTATTCAAGACGCCCGCACTGCCCGCAGAGCCGGAGAATCTATATAGGTCGTCAAGAAAAGTTCGAGACCAGTCACGCATGTACGAAAATTCATTTTCAATGTCGGCACTCAGAACTAGCGGGTGCTTCGAGCAACAGACCGGCCCAAGTAACTTGGTTCTGAGACGTCGAACCTTCCCAGCTGAGGAGCCACCAGAGCGATGCACCGCACTACATCTACTTGGCAGACTGCTCAACAAATTCTGCGTTGACATATTCAGCTGCATCGAGGAAGGAAAACTGAATATCGTTCGTTTTAACCAAGTGAAAATTTGCCGAAACAAAGACTTAGGATCAGGAGCAAATGAAAGAAGAATATTTTTGCCTGCCTCATTCATCGGCTCGCATCGGCATAATCAGAAAATAATATCGGATGCTTTAGGGGTAGTTGGCCGCCTCGCAAAACCCCACGTATTTCATTACGTTCACCTGTAACCCCAACTGGTCCGAGATCAAGAGGCGTTTGTTGCGTGACCAAAGCGCATCGAATCGACCAGATATCATAAATATGGTCTTTAGAGCGAAGCTAGCAAGGTTTCAAACAAATTTCCGAAGTACTTCGGTTCCACGAAGACCTACAAAATCTCAGTTATTGAATTCCAGACACGTGGGCTTCCTGATGCGCATACAGCCGTGTGAATGGCTACTAAACCACAAAGTCCTGCAGAAATCGATGCCGTGATCTCAGCTGACAAGAATTTACGAACGTTGGTCGAGAAGCACATTCTTCATCGACAATGCTACCGATCGGAAAAACAAAGCTCAGTGCAATGTCATTACAGGTACCCAAAACCAATTAACGGAAAAACTTTCATAGACAATACCGGATATCCACAGTATAGAAGGCGAAGAGAGAGAGATCGCAACGTTGTCTCCTATAATAGCGAAATGATGATGGAATTCGATTGCCATATTAACGTCGAACTTGCTGCTTCCGTGATACTAATTATGTACCTATACTAATATCTGTATAAGGGTTTCGACTACTTGGATGCTGCAATTTCTAAGGACGAAACCAAGTTGTATGTACACGGAATATACCTCTCAGCATCAGAAAATGTTTGGCATATATTTGGATACGAACTAACGAGAAGCCCTCGGTTTCATGTTATCCAGTGCACCTCGAAGATCAAAACTGTCGTTTAAGATCAGTCAAACAAAAAGGTGAGACAGAAAGCGGCGCACCGTATTTCGGCACTGGATCGATATTGCGCTCGGCCCGTACACACTCGATCCGATGAGATAAAATACTTGCAATACTACGAGAAGTGCTTTGTGTCTGTTAAACGACCTGAAGATACCAATACGCGGCAAACTGAGGAAGTCTGGCACGACCGAGTTTCTCCACCCAACAGAGGTACGGTACACCGCAGAACAACCCTTCACATCAGCAGAATGATGGTGAAAAGACTGCAAAGTGGAGAATCTTGGTATCTTCGACTTCAACTACAGCACAAGCCTGCAAGATCGTACGAAGAGCTCCGCAGATTTTACGGCACGACGTATCGCTCCTTTTCGGAATGTTGCGAAGCGATGGGACTGCTTGGAAACACTTCGGTCGAAACAAGCTTTATGCTCACCAAGGCAATTACGGCTTTTTCGTCTGTTAATCACAGAAGGTGCACCCGCATTAGCGTTATCCAGCAAACACAAGGAACTCATGCAGATTGATTTCAAACTCCGCGATCAGCTGCCAAATTATTTGTCCGAAAATCGTCTCCTTGACCTTTTGGCTCGGCTAGAAAGCTACAGGCAAACGCGTGGGGACTTCTCCTTTCCTACACCACTAAACCAACAATCCGAGATTGACAAAGAGAAACTGCGACACGACTCACGTACCAATGCAGCACTACATCAAGACTCGCCTAGCATGCTGAACTTTGAACAAACTACAATTCTAACAGAAATTCAGAATCATATCGACTCGAAACTACCCGTGGTTTTCTACGTTGACGGTGCACCCGGGCGCGAAAAATCGTTTCTTCTGAACACAATCGCTCGATATACCCGAGCTTCTGGCAAGATTGCTTTATGTTGCGCAAGTTCCGGGTTCGTGGCTATTATGTCCCCAGGTGGACGTAAAGCCCATAATTTAATCAAAATTCATGTGCGCGATGATCCGTAAAATTTCATTCCGATTGTGTGTGACGTATCCTCACGTTCGGAACGAGCAAGTGTACTTCGAGAAGCGACACTTGTAATTTGGGATGAGGTCACGATGATAGATAAGCGAAATCTTGAAGCTGTGGATTTTATGCAGTGTGGAGTTCACCCTTGCCGTACCAATACGACAAGAAACCGATCCCGAGTTCTCATTTTGTTGACGAAACCGCCAAAGGCACCTTCCCGAGTGATAAAGATTGTAGTATTGAGTTTGATTAGCGCAACCCACCGATGTCGAATACTGGAAGCAGTCTGTCTGTCCCTAGCTCCCATCCACCGCCCCTTTGAGCTTCAATGAATGTCTGCGCGTTCTGAACAGAAATGTGAACACCCTGAACTCAGAAATATGCGACCTGCTGGACAAACAATTCGTGCCGCTCTTCAGTCACGATGAACTACAGGAGTCAGCAGATGTCTCACAATTCTTCAGAAACAACGTAACAACAGAATTTTTCAACCAAATCAACTTTCCTAATATCCCACCCCATGAAATCCGTCTCAAAGTTGGATTGGAATGTTTTTCTGTACGTAACTTATCGCCCGACGATGGACTGCTCAACAACACTCAAGTCGCAATCTTGGGTATAACAAGGAACCTTATACAAGTACGGACCATGCTGACCGAAAATTTGTTTTTTCTACTTGCCGCAGATATATTTCACAATGAACGTACAGAGAAGAGGACTTCGTTTGACACGCGATCAATTTCCCCTGCGAGCAGGTTATGTCAAGACAATAAACCGTTCTCAATAAGCGGCGCTAGAAAAATCGATTTACGGAAAGACTTACCAGAATCGACTTACGGAAAGAATGCTTCGCTCACGCACAGCTAGCTGTCGCCCTAAGTCGAGTTCGCTCAAGGAACGAACTTCTCGTTCTTCCAAGTCACGACTAACTTGACGCTAATCGACATGCCATAATCACTAATGTGGTCTACAAAGAATTATTACTGTAAATTTGGACATTTAGAGTCCGTAAGTTTACTCGTTCGGCCAATACTTCAATCATCTTTTCGCGATTAGATCGTTGTGTATACACTCAATGCGGTGACGGGATGTACAACTACGCGAAAGTAGTGTCGGTCACGGACCACTGCGCTGAGATACAACACTCAAATACGAAGGGTTGTTCCATTTAGCCGCTTGCTAAGTGCTAACGCTGTCTTGAAAATGGGACAGCTCGTACGAAGAGAGGGACTATTTTGGTCGGATAATGGACGTATCGGCCGGATCGCATGGCTCGGAAACACTCAGTACACGATTCGGAAGAAGGGTGTACGGATTGAATGTCAGACCGACTGGGAATCACGAAGAAAAATAACTCAAAAAAACTTCAGCTGTACACACCACAATATGGTTTTCTTGCAGTATCTCAATCAAGTTTCTCTGTTCAACTAAAGAGATGGTTACGCAAATTCAGAAATGCACTTGCGACTTCCCCACACCTTTACCGATCGGCGATGACCCACTCACCTGCCGTTGGGATCGCTGTACCATTATCGTCGTAACATGGGTAAAGATCCATGCGCCGTTGTATGCGATTTTAAGTTTATCGTTATGAAACGTCTTCCATCTAAATTTGTGCTGACTTTGTCCTTGGTTTTTGAACGTGTGCTTGAAATTCTGTTACACCATGCATGCACCATCTCGCAGTAAAACCGTAACACAACTTAGTGGACTTGACTCTTGAGCCTTTTACCAACCAGTCCGTTCTGATTCCTCATCGAGTCCCCAACGACCTGCTGGCGAAAACCAGAACGGTGCAGAACAAGACTGGCTAGTGCGCACACGCGCAGATCGTACGCGCTTATAATACAGAGCATTTCTGGACGGGCGGGCACAATGATGACGCATCGCATGTCGTCCCTTCTCGAGCTGGTTTTTTTTCATGGGTAGTAAAGCTCTGCCAAAGCTACGACACGGTTGTTACGTGAACTACCATTTCCCAAGCAACCGCAACAACCCACTCGACACTCTGGAACTCCACAAACTCACACCAATATTTCGTACCAGTTCTGACTTTTCTGCCGACTCATCGATGGCAGCGAATCAGCCGGCGTGTTCGGTCGCCCTGTTTTCACCACGGATCCTATCACGATCCAATTGATCGATGTTGCAGTAATTGATATTGGCGAGCAACGACCATGACCTTATGGGACGGTGTCCGTGAAGTCGGTAAGAAAATCATGTTTTGTCGGTGCCACAATGTGGTTAACAATGTAAAAACTATATCTAGACGCTACCTACGCACCAGATATGCCGGACGACTGAGACCATAGAACAGCCATCTGGGCCTTACTGGATATCGAACGTGCCGAAGTATACATGAAGTAAGCCGAACCCCAACAAAAGAACATACCTGAATTTAACTCCGGATTACCCATACAGGAATTCAGGACCACACTTTTTATTACAGGAAACGATACGTTATAAAAGAGTTTACCGCACAGGGTCCTGGAAACGATCTGAATAACGATCTGAATAATACCTGAAAACGTGAAAATCAAAAAATCAGCATGAGCAATCAGCGTGAAACAGGATTGCTCATGCTTGAACCAGGAAGTCATGCGTACGTACGGTTACTGCTTCCAGATAACATGAATAAAAACCTGCACTCATCCGGTATCTGCAGGTCCATACAAGCTATTGTTATGTTCGTAGATGAGCCATGAAAGCCGAACCTCAAATTTCTCCGGAGATTCACGCTGGCTGATCATACAGGATCAGTAGATGGAATTGCTTTTGAACCAACTGGAAGTCCGATCAAGTAAGACTATCATAACTGAAACACCATAAGATCTTTCGGCGAATATAGGCCTTATTTTTACTCTAGATAATCGAACTTCGAAAAGTTGACGTCAGCTCCGCGGAGCAATACGAGTACAGTGCAACCATCCCCTCACCAATTCGATTCCAACAACACGCAACCGCGACCATCGTACGCAACCGACAGCCTGACGTTCCACACCTTCGAACCTTGGAAGATTTGCCCGACCACCCCAGTACACAACCATTCAGTAGAATAAACCCAGTCTAACACAGTTTATTGCTTTTCCAGCTGACATGAAGACAGTTACAAATCATTTTCCATGTTCTCAGACATCATTCTACTCGTCCTCGAAGTCATGCACAAAGGAGTTACCATGTCTGTATTCGATAACACCACTCATCAGCAGTTCAACCTTAGTTACAAACGTCATGGTACGTACACGCCGGTATTCACACCGTACCCTGTTTCAAATTCTCTGTTCCAGGTCAACTCGATTTCCCCTGACATATCTTCATAAGTGTACATGTTTTTGTCCTGAAATTGCAAGGGAACCTCCTCGAACTGGAACATAAACATAGCCTCTTTCACATTAGCAAACAGTCAGAAGCAATCCGGAAATACGGTGTCTCCCTGAACGTCCTTCCGCTGTGTGAGCTTTACCGAAATTTGTCAACGCCAGATACGACCAACTTTTTCACCACGAAAACCAAGAACCAAACGGCACCTGAAGCTGCAAATAGCTCATCCGAAGAAACTCCGAGTTCCTCATCCTCCACTTCACCGGTCAGACCGACACCGACAAAAAAACGACTGACCCTTCTTGACTCCAGTGACTAAGACCAAGCGAGCGAACAACCGCCCATCACCCCAAAGAATACTTCTCACACCGAAACAGCAAGAAACTCACGACTACAACCAGCTCTTGAGACCAAAAAACAGAAAAAACAGCGTACGATTCCAAGCTCCGAACGAGAAAGTAAAACTTTTCATCCCTAAGAACTCTTACATACGCCCTGTGGCTAAGAACGTGTTTAGTATGTTGTCCTTCACATTAACCTCTTCCTACCGATATGTTCTTCAAGGAACATTCCATATACCGTCCCTTAAATGCACGTAAAATTTCCGAAACTACCTCGTATCCCTGAACTTAGCTAGCCGAAAGCGTCTTGTAATACTTTATAACATTTCAGTCATTTTTAGATCCACATGTCAACGGGGAAAAGATAACTGTTTTCCTCAACAATTTCACCAGCAAACCAGTTTCATCCATATCCAGCAATAAAAGGTCATGAATTATCAGTTAAAAGTACTACCAAGGAACCGTCCAAAAATAGCAGCAGTTTTAGCGGCTTTTGTCTCTTCTGCCTGGTGCTCGGGGAAGTCCCTCTCTCAAGCCGTGCTGGCATCCTTAGGAGAACAGTCATCCTAATCGCATTGCAGGATCGCGCTGCTTAACGCCGAAACGTGTTACACCGCCGTTGACGTCATTTCGGCATTTCCCTCATTACAGAGTAGTAATCTGATTAGGTTGCCATGTGGATCCCGAGTAGCTTACAGTCTAAATTTATAGCTGGAGTCAGTTTCACGAAGTGAGCACATCAGCTTTTTCTCAGCTTTTAAAAGTCTTCTCGATGGCGAACTCGCGACCTCAGAGCCTACACGAGGCTATGCCTCCGGTAGCCAGCGATAGCCCTAGTGGACGACACCGTTACGGTACCAAATACCCAGCTGGGCCAGATGATAGTCAAGTTCTTACCACGTTACCAGAGGTGCCTCTCGCCAAACGTCTTCGCTCGGCGTTGAAAGAAGTTCGTCGCGCGGTCAGTGTGGATCGGGCCTTGGAGCTGTTCGCAGAACCCGGACGAGAAGACCGACAAGGAAGCCCAAGCCGGCTGGGGAATGGATCCAGAAGACTGGAAAGTGGATCTGGAAGACTGGAAAGACAGGGAACTGGTCCGGAA
>BDGG01000015.1:397309-454834 GCA_001949185.1 Ramazzottius varieornatus | reverse complement strand
CAGTCACGAAAGAGGATTGGCATCTGCTTGTTTACATAAGCGATGGAAAATATTATTTCGATACGGTACTGCCGTTTGGGTGTCGATCTTCACCTAGTTTTTTCGATGATCTCTCCAAAATTCTCGACTGGAAAATTAAGACCACTGGCGGAATGCTCGACGTTTTGCATTACATCGACGATTTCTGGTGGGCTGTACCTAGTTCGTCACCTGCGTGCCATTTTCTATACGAGCATTATGTGCACACCTTGGTGTGCCCATAGCGAAAGGAAACCGAGGGCCCTACGACTAAACTCACCTTCCTCGGCATTCAACTCGATTTTTTGCGGGAGATCATGCCAGAACCCGGAAAATGTTCGAACTCGATGCAAGATCGCGAGAGCTCGTCAGTAAGCGATTGGCCACCTCTACCAGAAGAGGCTACCGACATGGATTTGAGCGATTTCGCTCTTTCTGTTTGAGCCATCATCTCCCTTATCTCCCTACGGATCGCCAAACCATCAGACGGTTCGTTTCCTGGTTGGATAGCGAAGGGCTAAGCGGGAAAACAGCGACAGTTTATGTAGCCGGCGTACGTTCAGAACAACTGGAGCACGGTTTCGAAGATCCTGGTAGAAATGACCATTACCTCTCAATGATGTTGAAAGGTCTAACCAACCAAACCCGTCCCGACACATACAAGAGAAAACCTCTGACAATAGAACATTTACGACAGCTCAAAGTTGACCTATTCGGGTCTCTCATTCTTCGACACGACCAACTGATGCTTTGGTCGGCTTTCACCATGGCCTTCTACGGCATGTTACGTGTGTCCGAGTATACCAGTTAGAAGGAGACAAGTTTTGACAAATCAAACCTTGTCCTGAACGACTTACAAATATCCTGCGATTCGGTCCAAATATGTTTGCGGCGAGATAAAACCCATCGCAAAACCGCACCTCCTGCAATTTATCTCACAAAAACTCAAACGGATACTTGTCCCGTACAAGCCCTTCACGCTTATATGCTAGTCAGATCTTCAGCCAGGCATATACCATTATTCATTTCCCATGATGGTTGCTACCTGACTCGCCAACGTGTCAATCGCGAGCTACAAATTTTTCTCGGGAATGGCTTTACCTCTCATAGTTTCCGGATAGGAGCGGCTTCGACGGCTTCTAAAGCCAGATGCTCCATGGAACAGATTAGGGCCATGGGTAGATGGTTCAGCGACGTTTCAAACCGATACGTCCGACCAGATATGGTGTCCTTGACCCAAGCTATGCTGCGAATCTCAGGTTAGTTCAATCAGCCTTCGCTTGGGGTCTGTCTTTGGTGACTGTGCGAAGGCTGGGCAGATGGCTTACGCAATTGTGTATATCCGCCTACCTTGACAGTTTCATTGACCCCAAGTACTTCCGTGTTCGTTTCGTAATTAAGGAAGGTCCAGGCGTCAATGCGTTTTTTACAGCGTGGATGTGAATGACGGGTATGCAAGTGAGTCCCCGAAATCGCAGTCCTGCATTCACTAAACAAATAAGCTGCTTCAATCAAGTCACCACATCCGAACGTTCGTGAGTGTAACACACGCGCAGGTGCTTAATGCGTAAGATTTACTGGCATACAGCACACTGCGCACAGTTTCACGCTTGTTGCGGACGCAGATCAAGCATGACTTTCATCAACTTCATCAACATCAACTGAAGCCAAATTCGGCAGTAGTCTTGCGACCATTCCGAATAAGCGGTGGGCTGAGTGGACTCTTGGTGAAATATGTCTGCTATCGCGCGTCCTAATTATATCCTGCAGGTTCCACAAGAACTCGAATTGGTCTTGCGACCATTCAAGGTTTTTGTGATTATTCGGTAGATTTCGCAGTAGGAAATAAGGAACACACGGTCAATTCGGTAAGGGGACGTGGTGTCAGTTACTGTTACGCCCACTCCGTTAATTTGGGCTGCCAGACCCGGAAGTTATTTACTGTGATCCATGGTTGAAAGACTGACGAGCCGGGCCGTGAGACCACACCGGTACGCTGGAGATAAACGGATAGTGGAACCGCAGTCTAGAATCTACATTATGATATGCCGCAAATGCCGATCGACCAATCATAATTGCTACTGCTGATTTGACGGTGGCTGCAAACATTGCAATCACTACAACATTCACTGCTTTTCGGAAATTTCAAATTTTCCGACGAGGTTTTCTTCAGAACAGTGACTCTTCGATTCTGTTCTGATTTCCGTCGTTTTTCTTCTGGAATATCTTGTTATCACTGAGAACGGAACAGGTGTACGTCTTCTCCTGCGATTGCCAGTTACGGTTAACAACGGGACGGCTGTTTTTCCAGCTCGGTATTCACGCCTGACAGTTTGTGCTATCGCCTCTTCCGGACGTTGAGGCAGCCTCTTCCGGACGGAACCTGAATATTCCGCTTCATCAAGCTCGAAAGGGGGACATCATTTATTACTTCTAACACCCGTAACCCTTTCCGTAATTAAAACCGTTCCCTCACAGCAATGTCAGATAAAATCGGGAGGACCTACGCAAGTTAATGGGTGAATGTTTTGAATACTGCTCAATCCTTCTCTGTGCGCGAGTTCACAGGCGTAGTGAGTGACGGTACAGTGGCGCGATAAAAGGAGGGTTCGCGACTCGACCGGGGGACGCATGAGTGGTACTGGCTGTATGAGTCACGGCTCAATTCAATGACGCAACGTGTGCACAGGCAAGTCATTGGTTGCACTTATACCCGGCGCATGCACAACTACACCTAGTTTAAATGCGGCGACTTTTCATGGCGACGTCGTCTTGCTCGTATCACATCTGTACAGCCGACTGGGGAATAATAATGGCAGCGAACTGGATCACACAGTTCTACTCGGTCAATGTAGGTATCTGGACGACTACGTACTGGACAAAATGGACTGTGCCATCATCGAGAATCTTCCTCCAAGATTGGCGGCACGACCCGCTTGTTGACAAATGGTAGAACAGTTCTTTCCGCGAACTTTGGCCTGATGGAGAGGCTCCAGCTTTCAAGAAAAACTGAGAGTCTGTGAAAGTTACAGTGTACGACAAAATTGACCGTGCTTATTCACGGTGCAGCCCAGGGCCCGTAGCGGCCTGTATTGGATGTATCAACTACGTCATCCGTCGCGATCAGTTTTGCACTGTGATCAGACTTAAGCCAGTTACGTCACACTCCAATCTTGATACATCCAATACAGGCCGCTACGGCCATGGTGCAGCCAGTGAGGATTATGGTTTCTTGCATGCGCAAATTTCATTGGTTGTACCCATCTGGCTTCATCTAACACCTATTTTAAACGGCTAATTTTGTCTACACTGTACCGCCACCACCAAACGGCACGCGATGTTGTATACAACTAGCATGATTGGTATTTTGAACTGATAGTAAACCTTTCCAGTATTCCAGAACCGCAAGACAATATAATATCATCTGAATTTGTTTTGAGCACGTATTTACAATATGTCTAAGTCCCGGGACTCCAACCAGGCAACACGAAAATAATGTGATGATCTTGACGTTCATTATATGGAAGATCCAAACACTTTTCTTGAGTACAGTAGATTGATTACACTGTCAAGCAGTGTAATCAAAGCGAGCAGTTTCTGACAAATTGATAACGATGAAGCGCCATCCACAAACAGAAAAACCTCTCTGCCATTTAGTGGCTGGGGCGGTCGGTAATTGTCCGATACTGGGACTGGGCTAACAGTAGCATTGTGTTCCAGCTCGTTGTTCGCCAATACCGTCCGGAAGACCGCGAGTTGATCCAGTGAGATCTTTTGCTTCTGTGTGAAGACTGTCCAGACGACGTTCTCGGTGCAGGGCGGAGTTGTTAGTGAGCCCATGTACCGGAAGAAAGTCTTGTTCGACGGGATAAGATCCTTCAAGGTATGACCAGCTAATACTGCGTTATTGATTGAAGAACCTGATGATCATTAATAAGAAATCGTGTAAAAAAAGTTGAAAAGCATGCCATAGATTGATTGGTAGTTTCACCTGGTTGAGCAACGCGCTCCAGGTTTCGAACAAAAGACTCGAGTTTCGGATTGTCGAAGTTCCCGATCTCGAACAAAATTCCAATGACTGCGAGACCATCGCGCCTCTGATTGATTTCTTCGTTCGAAGCGTTCCTCAAACTATGGACGATGTGAAGCTCCAATACAGCGGCTGAACCGTCGACCAAGTGTTCCGATCCGAACTTATCGTCTGATCCCCAGTGGAAGTGGACCTGGTCGAATACGTATATGCCGTTCAGGCTGTTTTGTTGCAGCTCTGGACGTTCGCCGGCTTTGTAGAAAGTGGTCAGTTGAACTAGAAAGATCGGTAGTTTGGACCCAGTGCCAGGAGAGCCGGTGCAGAACTTACCGTATACGCACGACGAGAAATTATGAGCCAGTAACAAAAATCGGCCACGCCTTTTCGCTACGGCGGTACGGAAGCATGTACGTGACTGATTTATACTAATGCATTTTCCCACACCTTTGAATTTCTCCGGTTGGATCTCCATTTTGCCGTCTTTACCGCCTGGCCCATTATTTCTCGTTATGCGTGTGTAGAAAGTTTTGTACTACCTGAATGGCCGTTGTTCACGAACGTCCATTTTTCGTCGATTGGAGACTTGCCATGCTTGTCGAAGAACAATCGATCTTTCTCGTAGTTTCTCCTGGTGGCGCTCATGGTGACGAAGTTGATCGGAGACTGTCGCGAGCCGCCACATGATGTGCCTCCTGGTAGATTGGTCCAGTAATCGGGACCCAGATATCCGCCACCTGTCGCAGTCAGTTACACTAATTAGATCCTTTGTATGGTACAAATGAGCAGTAGGCAGAGTAACTCAGGTATCACGTGGTTTAAATGGGGCTTGATGAGAGATTGCGAGCGAGCTCAGGTTTGGCTGGTCTGACATCACCGTGCAGTTCTCATTGGTGCACTCGGTCGGAAAGCTGCAGAATGAATCAGTTGTGTGTGACGTCAGAAGGCCAGACCTGAGCTCGCCCGCAGTTTCTCAACAAGCAGGATTTAAACCACGTAACACCTGAGTTACTCTCCCATTGCTCAAATTAAGTGGATTTTTATCAAGCCGAGCGAAGCGACGCATTCTTCAGGTAGAGCTGGGCAATGTCAAGTTTGGCCACAAAAGAACACAGATTTTGGGGCGGACTTGGCGCCGAACGTATGGCCATTGCCTAGCTCACTGCCAAAGTTCGTTGCGTCCAAACATTGCCAGAGTGAAACAATATCACTCCTAGTGTTCACTGCAGTACGGGCGGCTCTGGAAAACCGTTGATACGCTGTTGCGGTTGATCGGGTCCTTGCGGTTGAACGGGGCGGACTTTGACCACGTGTCTTTGAGAGCACACACTGTACGCAAGAAGCACGTGGTCAAAGTCGGCCCTGTCGATCAAAAGCTGAAGTACGATCAACTAAAGTCGGCACTGAGCTATGTTCACGGTTGATTGTCTACGGTGTGTCAACGGCTTTCCAACAACACCTGCACTGCAGTGAACACACTAGAAGTAATATTGTACACGTAGGTAACGATGCACCCCCGTAGAGAGATAAACAAGCAGTAAAGCCGGACCGGGGCGGACGCAGCGAATTTTTGCCGTAAGTAGAGCATATGAACGTGCACTGCAGACTCCCAGGTACTATATAAAAACCGAGTGTCCTGTGTCTCTGTCTCAGTGTATGCCGGTGCATGACCGAAGTTTTCCACCCCCTGATCCAACATACGAGTATCTCATTCGAGTGGGAGAGAAGGAAGGGGAAAGGGGAAGGAGGAAGGGCATAGGGTAAAGGAGGGATTCCTCGTACTGTGCACGCAGCGGCACACGCAGAGGCGTGCCTGACTTGCGCAGCGGCAAAAGCTAGCTAATAACCTGCGTGCGCATGCTTCGGGGTCCGTTTAGTCGCAATTCCCTTGCTGAGAGCCTGAGACGCGTTGACTGAACCCCACCTGTGGCCTGTGGCACGGGTATATGGTTGAACCTTCCAGACTCTAAGGGTTGTGGACACGTTATGCTGGATGGGTTTCGTGAGTTCAGGAAGGGACTGCTTCGCTGGAGCTCGTCTGATCGTCTGCAAATACTCCTCGTCTGTCGTTAGGTTAGCGGGGTCGGATGACTAATTTGGGTGAATCAAAACTGCGGCCTTTTTTGGTTTTCCAGTGGAGTGCCACTTGCTAGTAGCACGACCGAAAACATACTACTGTGTAGTGTAAATGCGTAGACAGATCCTAGTTCATATCGATCAAGTTCTTACCAGAGTTATTTCCATATCCCCACGGTACGTTTGCCCGAACTATCTCTTGACTCGGAACTCCAAGAACGGGTTCAAGGTTGCAAACCACTGAGATAGACAGTAAGAGTTGTAGTGCAGCAGGCTCAATAAAGGAGTTTGGCGTCTTCATGCTTTTTGTGTAAGTAGACGTTCTGCAAACCTTGGATACTTGAGGAAATGGTTCAGCGTCTGAAAACTTGCGACAAGCCTCTTTCATTACGTTTATACGGAAACATAACTCAATTTTGTGCTACCTCTGACATAGTTGTTAGAGTGGAAAGTTCGAGCGTGTTTGATGTTACTTCTGCTGCAAACTGCCGAGCCCTGATATATTTTCTTTGTTAGAATTGATAAGATAGGATGACCGGAGCTTCCTTTTATAGGTATCTGCAAATCACAGACGTATACGCGTTGTAGTGGCGGGTTCTCCTCATGTACAGTCGGACAGCTTCCATGATACAAGCCAATGTAATACTGTACATGGGCTGTGGTTGCACCAGAATGCATAGCTGTTGGCAGACATGAAGATTCCAGTGAGTAAAAAGAGCAAGCGTTTTCTAATCGTAACCCACTGACTATTCTTTGGAATCAATCGTGGAGTAACTATCGCGTCGCCAAAGCGCAGTGTTTCTGAAGGCCTCTGCGCATTCGGGGCTGCTGTTACTTTGGGCCACCACACTGAGTACATCTTCGATAAGATCTTTGTCCGTCTGTGGGGAGTGGAATGTAGCTTTTGTTGGCATTTGCGTCCGACGTATCTTTCTTAAAGGTCAGAACAGAGCCCCATTTCGGCGGCACATCCTAAGTACCCTCTAGATAAAACGGCGGCACATCCTAAGCACCCTCTAGATAAAACACCGTTACACTACGAAACATCTGCTACACTACAGATACAGTAACGAATGCTCAATGTGTTGGTGTCGTAGGACAAAAGACGTTATTCAGTATAGGTAAACATGTTAGTACGTACGTGTCGTACCTTCGGCATCAGTCTCTCCTCCGTTAGCATATGGCAGGACCATGTCGTTGGCATGGGCTCTTGCCTGGGTGATGCATTTCTTGCAGTTTCCTCCCCTAATCACGCCCTATGGGGCATTTTAAAATTTGCAAGTCCATTTGCGGGCTGGATAACCAAATGTACTGGATTGGATACATGTCGCTAGGAATTGAGTATTATATTTACTATAAAAATTCGGAGCGGATCTGATGGTTAGTTTAAATGTTAGGTGGTTTCGGCACCTTCCATAATTTCACAGTTTGTGGAAATATGGATTATGGCGCGCGCTCAGACTTTCTGATACTTGCTGCCTAAGTGGTCGTTGCCTTTCACAGGACCATCAGACAACGAATTTCGGTATCCCTTACCGAAAAATCCAGTGTTTTTCCCAACTGGAAGAGAACGTCTTTCATCCCTTTAAAAGTATCGATATCACTATTTCACTATAAAGCAGAACTTCAAACGAGACCGCCAATGTCTTGTGGGAAATCGGGATGGAAAAACATAAGGCGCACTGATCGAATCTTTACCTTCTTTAGCGTTCAGCGCAGCGGCTGTCGTCGAACCGGATCGAGCCCATTTAGTATTTCAGTAAACGCAGCACTGCCCAAGAAACGCCATGGTACAAAAACACCTGGGGGAAACCCATCTTTGGATCAGTACATAGACAAACTCGCGAAGAGCAGGCTCATATAGGAGGAGAACAGCGTTGGGTAGACAGTCTTGTTTTGCTTTCATGCACAGAGTGTAACTTAGATATAGTGTGAAACACCCGGAGGGTTACAGGTAAATTCTCAGTTGCGCACCACAGAAACGGTGGAACTTACACCAGGGTGTTAAGTCTCCGATCGAGCGGAAGGGTCCGGGTGGTTCGTGCACTATTACAGGTTGCGGACCTGCTGTCCACGTCTCATCTGTATTTGCCTTTCAAATTTATAAATCAAGCAACTTCACCCAATCAAAATAAGCTATCACAGCGTAGCATAAAAAGGCAGACTACTGTAATTCACAGGGGTCTGTGGTGGTGGGATAAGGCATGGGGATTCTCAGAGCACCAGCACATACGGTATACTGATATGCGAACTGTGTTACTGGCAGCGTTAATCTCCGTTTGTAAAGATGGTTAACGTTGCGGATGAATCAACGTTTGACACGGCCCTCGGACGTGATGGTGTGACTGATACCATTGGCGCACGCCCGGCGATGGTCATTGCAGGAAGGTTGAGGATTGCCAGATATGAAAAAATTATGAGGCCTACCAATATACCATACGTTCCATGGACATAGGCCTTCCCGTAGACGCCTAATATCGCTATCATCCAAGCAACGAAAGACACCAGTGCTACGCCAACGTTGAGGATGACGCACAAGGTTAACAGCTTCCGAGATGGCAGTGTAGATCGCAGACGAGCCATGTACATCGCAAGAAGGCCTAGGAAAATATGAGCCACTCCTACTGCCAGTGCGCAACACGACAGTAGAACTTCTGAGGTGTTCGGTGGTACATCGGTGGTTATGTCTACGAGGTGAGAAAAATGACTGCGAGTAAGTCAGCTGACTGTCTTCAACCCATCCGATTTTCATGTCCGATGGCGCGACAGTGGTGATTGCTTACCGATAATGGCAAATACAACGGCTAGACATCCAAGAAAAATCTGAAAGCATCCGACACCACTCAGGGACGTCCGTCGGTTGGTCTCCTCCAAAACCTCAAACGATAATTTCACCAGATTCATCACACTTAGCCAGGTTGTTTTCGTAAAAAAATTACTTCATACACAAAATAGCAGTTGCCTGAATTACATGGCGAGTGCTGCCGTTTTCGGCCCATTGACGAATGACGCTATATTCGAGCTTACAGGAGCCCGCAGGCGAGCTATGCATCAAACTTGTCTGTCCGAACACTCCGATCAAGCTACAGTCGTAAAGACGGATACTGCGTATGGCAAATGGTTTCTTTTATTCTTAAGGCTCTCGCACCTAGGCGAAAAGTTGTTGACGCAAGGTGTTGACTGAAGATTGCTACATGGCCGAATGGCATTGCGGAGCCATAAAGCACCTGTGCTAAGGCGATGCATTTTAGTAATTCTTGTCAGGGAGCGTCTTTGGCTGAGAACACTCTTCTGGTCCTGGTGTAATGTCAGGGTTCAAGAAGTCCGGTAGTACTCACAGATCAATGATTCACCGAGTGATCGAGTCATTTGCATAACTGGGTTTGTGAAACTGGCGGATTTTCTTTCACTGACGTCAAAGGGTATCCTCATCCGTGTCGCAGATATCGAGGCTCTGACACCGCATATGAACAAGAAGAACGAGGCGAACACCCTCCGACATCCGATTATGAGATCAACGTTTTCTGGTGATCAACCTGTGTCGACCTGTGCAGCATTAGCAGTCCGTTTAACATTGGCGACGGCAGAGATTACCAATGTTATAGATTTCCGCCGTTAGGGCGGAAATACCACAGATCGACCGTATTTCTGCAGTGTAAAGATGCATTGGGGATATATAGGTTGATTCAGATCAAGCCGACAGATTTTGAAAATCGGTGGTAAATTTGTACCTTTCTCGTGGAGTCGTGCTTCCACTCGTTGGATAGATCATTTTCAGATCTTGCGACCAGTATATGTCTTACGGTGATAACTTTGATCGTTTGATTAGCGCAATCGATAGAAAACCACCCATTTTACCGGGAATAACTGCGCTCAATCGACAAAATATTTCTAGCGAGCGACCGATACTACCAGGCTGCCTCAGTCTATTTTTCTGCAGAAGACTATTGTCTGAACTAATTTGTAAAACCCGGCTGAGTACTTTTGATTCACTGTCAAAGAAGTAGATAAAATAAATTGGGAAATGGCTATAGGCACCCCTATCGCACCCCTATTTAATTCCTGTTTTGCCAAAGGCACCCCTATTCAATTGACTAATTAGGAAACCCCTAATACGGTAAATAGCCATCGACACCCCGAGTTTTATCGAGAGGAGAGGCAGAAACGATGTTTTTATGACAAGATCAAGCGCTCCATCTTACAATGGGTCTATTGGCGAGCATGCTATTAATCCTAACTGGAACTGCGACAGCTTCATCTACTGTAATAATCAGTTGAGGTTTCTCTACCGTCCCCCGTACATCTGAGAGAGCTGAAGTTTTACGTCGTCTGAGAGGTCAGATTTACTACAGATACTAGAGCAAATTCGGTTGCAACACGGCGTACATCCACCAAAAAATTCCGAAGGAAAGACTGATTTCAAAAACAGGGTTGTCCATACAGTAATAATCCTCACTTCTTTAGTACTTCACAAAGCGGGTTTCGACACGCTGAAGCGTGCTGGTAGGTAGTTTGCGAATGGCAAACGTGTGTGTCATAACAGTCATGTTATGACTGTCAAGACGACTCGAAGGTATATTAATTAATGCTTATAAAATCAGAGCAGGTGTCTTTGCAGGGGGAAGCCACATCATGAAGAAGGAGCTGCCAGGGAGATCAAGAACGCAGTCCAAGGAGTTTGTCCTCGCGCCAGTCAGCACCGCCCCAGCTTCTTGCACCCTTCTCGACACCATGCTGTCGTCCTTCGCCTACATCGCGATGAACTTGTTGAAAGACCCTTTGTTTAGTAAATGTGCACCGTGCAGCATGCCAGAAATACTACTAAAATTACATAACACATACGTTACACAATGTTTCAACTGATGTGATCGATCAAGCCACAGATATCAGGCTATGCGGGCATGGCGAACAGTGTGGTCAAATTTAATTGAATTTCGTGTTTTAAAATTGGAATATTCTGTACACATTTCGAACAAGTGGACTGCACCTCCGAACATGCGGGAAGAACGGTCAAGGACCCCTTCCTGCATTGACAGAAAATTCTGAACGCGAGGAAACAATTTTTTGGCCGTAAGGTGACACTAGGTTCGGGTGCTGGTCCTCGTAGCGTCGGCATCATTGGATCGCCGGCGACTAAATAAGTAAATGTACGTTAAATAGGCTCTTCGACATTGCGCCTGACCCACCTTCATTCCAAGACAGATTTCTTATCAGTTTTGCTATGTCCGCGCTTCTGGTTTGTCTCAGAGGAACGGAGAGTAGTTTTTCTTGATTCAGAGACCGAAGAGAGGTACTTTGAGGCAGTAAGTGCCGAGTTCAAGCCTGGATATGTCAGTGTCGGCTACCTGGTATACTTTGGCGAGCTCTGTTTGTAACTTGCAGCGAAACCGCACATTAAAGTTTCGAGGTCAAGTTCAAGATAAGCAACTCGCATTCCGCGTGTCATTCGACGCCTTATCCTTGACGTAAAACTGTTTTCCGGCAACCATCTATGCAGTTTGCGGATCTACTACTGTTGCTCGAAAATACAGTGACAAGTTTTATCAAGCAGCTTTTTCGAACTTTCAGAAACGATGACTCCCTTTACTTTCGCTATCGGTGAAGCACTATCTTTAATACCGTTTGTGTGGCACTGCAACCCTGTAGAAGGTGCTCCTCTGCTTGAATATACCGTCGCGAAAGACAATAACGGGACATCCGAGCTGTCTTCCGCCGTGAACCGGTTTGGTCGATACACTCTCCCTACTTACTACCAAACTCTGGCGTCATCACATCAAAGTTACCTGACCTATCAGCGAAGTGACAACTACAATAGTCACGACCGGAATGACACTCGTCGCTCACCATACTTCATGGAACTGATTGCCTTCCTCATTGTTCTTTCCTTGTTCATCTTGTACAAGTCAATCAAACGATGGTACCAATTTCGAAGCAACGTTACGCCTGACAGACGTGCCAGGGATGGTGGACCTCCGCGAGGACCTCAGTCTTCTCAGCATTCCGTCGACGTGTTTCCTCGACCAGCACGGGAGCCAAACGTTCGGGACACAGCGTCGGCACTGAGCGAACAAGGTCTACCATCCTACGAAGAGGTCACAAAATCTCAAGAGGCATTGCCGTCGTATGATGAAGCCCTAACTCATCCGGTCTCGCCTCCAGATCGAGATGCAACGAAATCTGTTGGCTCTGCAGTGGATGTGGATGATCGAGTCCAAGTCTTCACAATTCCTGTAAGGATTGCCGCTGGTTCGGACGTCCCTGTTCAAGATAGCGACGCTAACCTTGGACGATCGACACCGAGTGGCATTTCCGAACGACCGATTGTACAGTAAATTTGTGTAGATAGAAAGCGTGTTTGATAACGCATCGTGTGATAGCCAGAACCAGGTCTCTCTACAGCCAACTCATCTTTATAGTTTTCGTTGTAGTTTTGGCCCTCATTTTGCATTCTTAAGATATTCCGGAATTGGTTATTTGCTATTTACGCCGGTATATGCGATGGGCGTGCCCGAAATTCTTGTGATATGCGCCATCATTCTAATTTATGTTTTGTATCATGTCGTTCGGACCTGCGCACTTTTCAAACTTTCAAGCAGATCCGAGTCAAATTTACAAATGGACGGAACCAACAGTTCATCGTCCCGGTCCACCAATACCGGTGCAAATCTCAGCAATGGAGCAAGGGAAGTGGCCGCGGTCAGTACCTTCAGCCTGAACGAACACAGTGCCGAGTTCGCCTCACCACCTGCCTATTCGGAAGCTGCCAAGGAAAACGGTCACGGACTGCCATCTTACGAAGAAGCCGTACTCGGCGCACCTGTCCAAGTTGTCAGCCTAGTAGTTGATCAGACCGTAAGAGTCTCGACGGAAACTGTTATCGCCGGAACCACCGATAACGCCGGCGCGCGATAGATCAAACAAAACTTCTCGCGCATTTTGTTTACATGGGGCTTTCTGAGCTGTTCACGCTGTGACATCAAGTGTTTCGACGTACACACTTAGCTGTACAAATTTTCACATGTAATTTTTACTCAAGACTTATAACTCACTTATAACTCGCTGTATGCTGAGCGTAAAATCATCTCGTCCCTGAAACTGAAGCGAAATAGCGGCTGATGGGGAAGACACTAAACTACACGGCTCTTGCATTACTTGCCCCACTATGGATACCGTTGTGCCTGGTTTTATGCGCACTCATCCTCATACTGCTGTTTTTATTGATAGTACTGTATCCAGTAGCTTTACTCTGTCGAAAAACTTATGCCTGGCTCTCTTCTTGTTGTAAGTCCAAAACTGTGAGGCCTTCACGTGAATCAAATGGATCCTCGTCCGACTATCCTCAGTCGATCGTCAAGAACTCTGAGCAATCCGCTGCGGTCTACATCGCTTGCCAGTTACCCTCGTACGCAGAAGCTGGGACAACACGGGTGATCGTCTTACCGCCCTACAAGGAAGTAGTGCGAGAAGAGGATGGTCAGAAGAAAAACATGGAAAAGATTTTAGAGAATACAACAGAGATGAGTGTCAACGACTTTAGCTGTACCATACGTGAAGAAAATAGTGGTACAAGAATAGGTCCTAATGAACCCCGATGCTGATCGGGGTTCGAAATTCGCATCACATCGTTCTGTACGATCTCGTCTTTCCCGTTGCGTTGAACCTCCTGAAGCGAAAGTTTTACGGGCATTTTGACATCGATGCACTGACGTCAGCTCCACCTTTGTTAACGACACGTGCACTGACGCCGGTTCTGGACTATGTCACCTGACGCATTTCGAAGATACGTAACATTGGCAAATTTTTCCCCTTGAGACGTCCAATCAGTAAAAATAACGGAAGCTTCTGCGATTAGTCACCAAACTTATGGCCGCTTGACTCACAAGGGAACAACGGCAACCTTCAAATCAAGATTTTCAAGCCGACGTAACAGAAAAATAGAGAATATTCTCGACAGTTTGAGCTATCATCCAAAGCGCATGAAATCACCAAATTAAACAAGACCGCTCGCCATGCCCCAGAACAGCTGATTAGCTGTTCTGGGGCATGGCGAGCGAAACCATGAGAAACCATGAACTGCAAGTATAACGATTGTCACATAAGCCATGGCAGACATAATCGTTTTTTTGCGGCTCGTCTTCCTAGAACCTAGAGGTTTTTGAATACCAAAACATCCCGGAAAGCAGTCGCGAGTACAAGCAGAAACGTACTGCTAGAGAAACATCGTGAGTAGAACTAATTAGAGTAGAAGGGCGGCGACGAGGGTAAAGCTCGACGGCGCACTCGAGCTCTCGAAATACCTATGTACTAGCTGATTTCGAGAGGTTAAACAGTACAAGCATAAGATTTCAAGCAACGTTCAGAATAGTCATTCAACTTTTGTCTGCTTTTGTCGCTTAGAGCGGAGTTTACATCGTCCTATATGGTAGAGCACGACAGGAAACCTGATTAATTTTCTCTTCCCTGGAAGTCGAGAACCTTGCAAAGTCAGTCCAACAAAATCGTCGGTTGAAAGGAAGCGGAGAGGTATCAAAGCCGGATCCAGATAGCTTATGGGACAACACTGTATTATAGATGGCAAGGTCCCGTACCAAGAACCCTGTAGAACAAAAATTCCCCCAACCCTACCGTCACGAGATAATGACACGACTCCAACTACACGACACAGTGGAGCCAACCTCAGCCTACCTCAGTCCCCACCCGTCCATTCCCTACCTTACTCTATCCTACCCCCACGACATACTAACATAACTCAGATACACGACACAACCATAAACGATAGGCCGAAGGGCGGAGGAGTGAGCGGTGAACGGTCTCTCTCGTCGTCGTCAGACGGAGCTAAGAAGGGGACGCGGCGGTAGCTGGACAACCGCATCAGCTTGAAATTGACCACCAGCAGCAAAAGCCTCGATCTTGCCGTCATCGGAACATATGGGTTTCGGCGGCCCAATTTGGGGAACATTATATTTGCTACCAAATGACCCTTTTTTGACATGAAGTCTGCGAGAATATTCAGGGGCATCGGATGGTAGCTTCGCCGTACCTCGCCGTGCCTCAAAGTCTCAAAAAACTGTTCGCCCTTTTGGGCTGATATACTTGGGAAACGTGAAGGAATGCTACGAAAATAACAGTCGTATGCGTGCTGCAGTTAAAGGGTTCAAGTGATGTAGCTTAGAGGTTCCGTGACAAGACTATCAATACCGCAGCAAAAGTCCCGAATCGGCCGACCACATTAGATGCGGACGCCCTCACTGGCGGAGGCGGTATCAATTCCGTCGAGTTACGAATCCATGTCCGGATGGCTTCGGGGTGCGAAGCGCTCATCACAGTTGAGTAAACCGTATACCTAAAGGTAGAAAGTCCGATTTAACCCGGGTAGCCATTCACGTTTCTTGTGACAATGTCGTACTTGTTTCGGGTTTTAGGGACCGACAGGACATCATACAAGCTATCCACAGTGATATTGTTTCTTCCTGTGCGATTCATGGCTGTTTCTCCAGCTTCTCTACACGAAGGCAGTCCCTCCGAGTTTGCTAGTCTTGAGGTACAATACAAATGGCCACAGTTAACGTCACGAAACAGGATGAAGTACCTGCGGTTGTCGTACCAGGGATCTCCCAGCCACGGATCATGGTTAGTCTGAAGGACGTACCACCTGGCAGGGAAGAATTTTTTATTGCGTACATGGCAATCAGATTTACGGCAGACTTGTGGCACAAACTAATAATACTGCAGATCCGGACGCACCTATCTGACTGCATGTTGATCGCAAACTCATGGATAACATGTGTTCTATTCCTGGTTAGAACCACTCCCTCATTGTTGGAAAGTCCACCGAGGATCACATAAATAGCCGCCGGCATTCTGGCGAGGGAGAACTTGCTGATTGCTTCTCGGAAATTTTTGGCCTCTTCCAAAACCTGAGTGAACAAATGAATGTAAAAGTCAGAAATATCGTTCGGCTAATTCCGCAAGGCGCGACTGGTAACCATCGATGTGGTTACAACTTACTTCTCGAATCAATACCATCAAAAATTTTGAGTTGGGGTCCATCATTTCCAGAAGGTTTTCAAGAAAGCTTCCGACATCTGTAAAAGAGCACTACCACGTCCACACAGTTCCTGATTACTGTTCCATATATGTGCTAACACAAAGGAGTTCAAAGATGACAGCCCGCCTTACCTCGTTCATTTGAGCTGAAGGTGAAAGCATGCGGTTTGATGGCAGTAAGCATTCCGGCGAAACCGGCAAAGGTCACTCCAGAGTACGCCACCTGCAGAATTTAGTCAAATATCAGTTCCCGATTTCCAACGTTTGTTCTCGCTTCTTGCCGAAACAGTGAAACTCACTTTGCCTCCCCGTTTGAAGTCCACGTGAACCGTGTACTTTTCCAGGTAGGTCGTTGCGTTGTAGTCCAAGTTGCGACCGTGCCAGATGGTCCCATTGGCATCCGTGGACACGACACTGGTGCAGTGACTGTAGGAAGATGTGAAATCAACGAAACGATCGGTATTTGTGTTGGAATGCCGCAAACTCACGCGGTCAAATCGTAGGCCAGGTTGATGAGGGTTATGAGACTGATTGGCATTTTTGCCCGATCGGCCATGCCTAGCGAAATTCATATGTAACGTGTCAGCAAAGAGTAACGGGTTTCACAGAAAGTTACAATTGTTGTATTCCGTTTTCTATCGTGAAGCCGCTGACCTTGAAGTTCCTCCTTGAACGGAGCGGGTAGTCGTTTGTGAATCTTTTCGGCCATGAGGAAAAGTATGCCCCATGTGTCGTTTGACATGTTGATGTTGCCGGTCAGAATCCTTGAAATGAACGGAGCTCAGCTTGCTGAACTGCCATATTTGCATCTGTCACACTCCTCGGTGTTCGTGGAGTATTTTGACTTACTTGAAAATTTCTGGTGCGTCTCTGCCGAGATCGGGATTAGCGTCGATGACGCTGTTCCATCGCTCGTATGCAGGTTTGTCAAGGTCAACGACGAAAGATGGTGGGGATCGCTCTACGGCTCCCGTGAGCAGTACAGATGAAGCCACGAACAGAGCCAATACTGGTTGAATGGCCCAGTGGACGGAAGCCATCTTGGTGTTCGGTTGGGTCTGACCGGTCCTGAAATAGAATTTTTTCTAAGACCAAACGAGCATTCAGTCCACACAAGAAACTATTCTGGCCGTTCACACATGGTGCCAGCTTCAGCGATATGTGTGCGCCACACTTAAATTCTAAGAAACGTTGTCAGTTTTCCATGCGGTCATTCCCTATCGGCAGGCGCCAGTTCGACGTCGATAACATTATTTCCGGTATGCCGAGATTTATGATTTGTACATTCCTTTAATGCGGTGTGATCTAACACTTGCCAGCAATCGAAACGATTCCTACATGACGTTGTGCAGCTGCACAACAGCACATCATAAAGGAACCAGCAATATTAATGTACATTATCATGATCAGGGGAAAGAACCCCATAAAAGCCACCTGCTTAGGCAACAAACTTGTTCAGCCGCAGCCGTTATGAGAATTAATGGTATCAATAATACTACGCAAATATTACGTCAGAATATATGGAAGGGATTATTTCTTGGCCCAAATACTGCGACAGTTCCTCGAAGTCAAGTCGAAGGTGACAGTTTCTCCCTTGGTAAGCAGCTGATACAGTCCACAGACTTCGCCCCTGAAAAAGAAAAAACCTCACTGTTAGACAACAATCGTTCAATCAACTTGCTGGCCGTAACGGCCAGCAAGCTCGAGCACTCAAAAGTCTGTAACAACGGGCGGAGAAGTTGATTCATACTTGTCTGATTCTTGGCTGGTCAAGCGGATGCTATTGACTTTGACGGTGTCGGAAGAGTCCCACAAAATACCCCTCTCCGGCTCGTAGCGGATCTTGGCAGCCAAGAGGTCGCCAACTTTGCCTTCACTCAGAATAACGCGCATAAGAGCGCCACCTGGAGGCATTGACTCGTCCTTCCTATAGATCGAACAACCTTCTCAGAAACCACACTTTTCCACCAGGGAAAAAGTCTTCAAGAAGGACAAGGTAGAATTGCGAAAGTACACAATCTGTCCGACGTTTTCCTCATTTCCGAACTTGTCGACCAGTGTCAGGAAGAAACTGCCGGAAGTAGGGAGTTGAAGGAGCGTGAACTTAAACGTCATTTTCACGACTCGCCCTGGAAAACCGCATTCGGTGGCACATTGAAAACCTGCATAAATAGTCGATTCACTGGGTGAGACCGGTTTTCGAGCTTACCGCAGAACCGGCCAGAAGTTCCCCGAGTGATCAAGAACTGCTGGTCATCGGAGGCGACGTTGTTAGCGAACAAGCCCATAGTTCCCTTTTGCTGGGTGAAACACTTGGCGTCTCGGTAGTCCGAGTGATTTCTACAAGCATGGCTGGCGAACACGCAGTTCTGGTCTACTGAAGCCACACCCAGGTCGATGGCGCGTCCGTGGTTGCAAGCGACACTATCCGGCATGTTCGTAACTGCAGTGACGGGTTTTCGGGTCAGACAAGCAGGATGGATCAGAGTAGTATCTATGAAGTTTCGCCGCAACTTACAGTTGAAATTCCAGAGGTCGCCGATGGCACCGATAATAGCATGGGGACATCCGGGTTGGTACCGTCCTCCATTCGGGTAGACTACATACACGAAATGGAAACTGAGCAAGCAAACTCAGCAAGATCGTTTTCCCAAATGGCGCACGATTTCAGCCAATCACACTGGAAACGTGCACCACTGAGAAAAACTTGATGAGCTCATTTTCTCTAGTGGCGCATTTTTCTGGTGTTAGTGGCTAGTAGCGTGCGCCGCTCGGAAAACGTGCTTCTGAACAAAGTCCGAGTTTGGAACTGCGCTTATTGGTGATAGTCAATCGAATATCGCGAACTTACAGTCAATGTGGCCGACTCGGCTGTACAGTCCGAAACCTCCGAAGGTCAAAGTGGCGCCGTTGACGTGGAAAGCTTGCACAAAATCGGCATCGTCGGGACTGAGGCGGGCATCTGGGTGAACATTTTCGAACATGGGTCCTGCAGGATCGAGCGCGGTTATCTTACCAACTCTGGCGTGACCGTACGTTGCCAGTCTGAAATTACACAAGTCTGAAATCCGTAGACTTATCATCAGGAGATAGAGCTTGGCCCGATACTACTCTGTTACCAAAAGAAACAAATATTGTAGTACCGATATCCGGTGAAGCCGGACACGTGAGCCCCCAGGGAGAAACCGATAAGCTGGAACGATGACGAGCGGGTGTGCTTAACATTACTGCAACCAACAGTATACACGTTAGGAATTTCCCGTGTTTGCTAACGCTACGACCGAATAGAAGGACCCGAAAGGTATGTAGAAAAAGTTTTCACTTGATGGTGCAAATTAATTTGGCAACTTGAGCTCCCGCAACTTGGGTGTTCGATGCAGCTTGCCAGTAGTCGGGACCGGAAGCTCCGCGACCCCAGTCAACATAGATGAAGTTGACACCCCGTGGATGCTTAAAAGGGTAAAGAGCGATGAAAAGTGTGCGAGGAAATACTGGGCGTCAAATTTCGGACTTACTCCGCGGAAGACGGCAGCCTTGATGTCGGGGACCCAGACAGTGTTGACATCGTTGGCGAAGCCATGGATCATGACGACAGTGGGTCGGTCAGCGCGGAACAGCGAGTTGGAAATGGTGGCAGGTTTCTTCCAGTCCAAGACTTGGGGATTTTGCTGGTCAGCGAACGTCCACAGGTAGAAAACGGTCTTGGTGTTGTGAGGCAGCTTGTTCATAGAGGACAAGGTGCCGTTCTTGTAGAAGCAGCCCAAGTCGGTGTAGCAGACATAGTCCTGATCGGCCTTGTTTGAGAGTCCCATCTCTGCAGCTACCTCCGAGGCCTCCTTCTGGACCTTGTACTCGGCCATGGAAGCCATCATGCACTGCCACATGTAGTAGGCGTCTTCTTTGACGTTCTGAGGTCCAACGTCTACGAACGGGGTCGTCTGGCCATTCTTGGTCAGGCTGGACTTCAGCTGACCGAAACGCGAGGCGGTGGTAACTGCCACCAACACCGCCACTGTAACGAATGTAACGGGAAATTACGGAATGTGTTTTTGTTGTAGCCGAAGTGCGATAAGAAAGACACCAGGTACTTACGTGTGGCCCCCACGACAAGGTTGAAGGTCATTTTCCTGTCGAATAGAAGAGTTTCCGAAGAACCAAGTCAACTGACCGAGAACCTACTCAAAATTCTTGCTCTGTTACCTTTATACAGAGGCGTTCCGCTCCATTCGCCCTTGAATTGATTCCATCTGGCATGCAAACATAACTTCGTGAAAAGTGATAAGATACCATCCGTCAACCAGCAGCCCAAGAAGTACGCGGACTATGCAAGAATTTCCTATAAGTGATTAGCTGATGATAATTTCTGACTGGACCAATAGCTTATCCCAATACGTGGATCAACCGGTGGCCATATCGCGGTCTTCTACCATTACTTGTGCGATAGATCTCCAGCGCTCTGCGATTAGGCCTGGCGCTTTTCACGCGTCAATCGGGCGTGTACGGGGACTGAAGGGTGTAAGAAAACTAGACGAAATACGAGAACAAAAGCCAACGATACGAAAATTGTACTAGAACGAAGAACTGAAATGAAGAAGGCTATCAGTACCATGTACGGACACGTACAGTAGTTCAAGCAAGAACCTCACGCTGTGCAGGTGGGCTACAATAGCGAAAGGGCTGAAACGAGGCATTAATTGTCTTGGAGGTTTGCAGCCCAGAGACTTGCGAAATCTTTCGGGTTGGGGTGTGGAGGAGGCGTCCAGCCTTGTGAACGTTTACTTTCGTGCAGGGTTGAAATCATTCGGGCGAGGAAAGCGCAGTCTAGAGTGGTCAGTTCCTCATTACGATCGAGAAAATACGCTCTGTTTGGAACCTTCAGGCTTCTAAAACTGGTCACCAATGGCCATTTCCTGGAACGCAGAACAGACTGGTGAAGTACTCTTTAACGACCCTGTATTCGTGAAGGTGCATAATTTACCAGCCGTGGAACGGCAGATAATATGTCTGGATGGCATCTCAGACATTTCCACCCGTCTGTCCCCAGAGTTCGATAGATGCTGTCAGCCAGGCCACTTGATCTTCTCCATAGGGCCAAATTAAATTCAACTGATCATACCGTTTGAACAACCATCTCAGCTGATCCGTTTCATTCGAGACCGCCGCATTGAATGTTTCGTCAAAAGCCAGGTGTTGCACAGACACCGGTACATTCCAAAAGAACATCTTTAGACTCAGCTTGTAATCTTCTACTTCTCCAAAATGCAGACCGACGTCCGAAAATGTCATCATGAAATGGCCCTCAGAGTCCCAGTGCAACTCGCACTTCATCAACTGCATCAGGATATCTTTAGCTTGCAGCGGAAATGCGGCTCGGACAACTTCCCGATGCGTGAACCGACCTCCCCAGAACGTCACTGTCTGCAGCGGTTGCTTCTTCACAGCGAACACCTTGCCCGTCTTCATGTAATGGGAAGGCGTGATCTTCCGCCCAATCAACACCAGGTTCGTGATCCCACCAAAGTCCAGCTGAAACTAGGAAGGCCAAGGCCACTGAGTCCCATTTCCGAATCGCTTGTTCATCTTCGTGTACGCCTTCCTTTCAACACGCCAGTCCAAGAAAGCGATGCCTTTGTTGTCACTGTTCCCACCATTTGTCTAGATCAGTTGGCTCTTCCACGACTTACTCACTCTGTAAAAGCAACACCACAGTAGTTGAAATAACATAAGATCTTGGAGTTACTTTGATCGCACCTGCAGAACCTGTTGCTGACACGAATGTCCAAGAAGGAGAATACTTCTTTCCGCACGTAGAAGCCCAGCTTGTCCCACAGTTCCGCGTAGGTGTACGGGCTTCGAACCAGTCCTTCGTCCACGGATCGTCCGTCGTCTGGAGCTTCTTGGTTGCGGACTGTGCTTCTGCTTGGTTCTTAGTGCGTTTCGGCGGCATCTTGGTCCTTTTCACTGTCAGTTTCGTGAAGAGCAGATTGGAAGACGGTTCTTCTCACCACAGTACTTACAGTGAAACCAAGAACGAAGGTTCAGGAAGAACCAGAAAAAGGCTGCGCGAAGATCGGAAATGAGCTTCTGGATCGTTGAAACCTGGGTACTACTGGATCAGTCTACGGAATACCCAAAGTCCGAAATGTAACGGGATCATCGGGATGGGTCACCACACGGTTACGGATGCCCGATGCAGCCACACATGAAGTACCGTGATTGACTGAACTGCTGGTGGTCGATGCATGTCACAGGGATGTACGGTATCGCAAAGTTTATATTGATTCATATACTGTAAATTATTATTATTCCACGATTTCCATCCGAATGATCCGATGATCCGATCCGTCTTGATCCTGGTGTTATCGTGTTGCCGTCCAGCACAGACCTTTCGCGTCAATGGTCGCTTAGTTTGTCCAGGTTGGACAACAAAGATGGACATTCAGCAGGTCTTACTCGCCAAGAAGAGGGAGATTGAAGCGAAACTAAACGCCAAGAATGGCCTCCCTTCCACACCCATTCCACCTCCAGCTCCTGTGTCCGGGCCTCTCACTACTCCCAGCTTCACACAGTCAGCAAAACCACCGCTGCAGTTCAGAATAGGTAAGGACGCAAGATTTTTTCCGTCATGAAACTTCCATGGGATACTCAGTAAATTTAGAAGTCAACCTGATTGATCTCGTTGCTGAAAACGAACAACAGGATTGTCGCCTGTGATGTTGACGTTCTGCTGACGTTGTAATGGCCTCGTGCTAAGCACGAGCACTATTTCGTGACGTCACGCGTGTGTTATTGTTTTCTACAGGGTCGCAAGGACAGCTGTCGATCAAGGTGGAGAGCTCTTCTCCCAAGAAAGAAGATGTACAGGATCAGCTGTACCACCAGTATGTCCGTTCTTACATTAAATTCCTATCGGCCAGCTGATGATGGTCGGTAGGAGCGTAATAACCCTTGTCAAGATCAAAGCCTCATGGAAGCTATGCGAGAGTACAGGTTCCTTCTTGAGACATCGTCGGCAGGATCCAATCAACCAGAAGCCACCGTGAAGCCAGAACCGACGGAAGCTGCCTCATACTTCCCCACTACGTTCTCTGTGGACGTCAAACCTTCATTGTCCATTAAGAGAGAAGCAGAAGTAGACGAACCTGCACGTCTAGAGAAGAAACGAAGAAGTCGATGGGGCGAACAACCGGAAACAGTTGCGCAGACTTCAAGTTCCGCCTTCCTGCCAGATATCAAACCGGATATCAAGCCTGATATCAAATACGAAGGACCTTCCTCCCTTGCCAGTATCGACCCACAAGCAGCGATGCAGGTAATCTTGCGAGTGTGATTAACGAACCGGAAGTGAACATAATTCAGGACGTCGTCAGATGGTTGGAACATGCTCGTTTTCCAAAGTGGTTCACCTTTCCGTATTGATGGCTGATAGAACGCGCCACTTGGAGAAACAGTCAAACTCGACGCGATTGTTTTTCTTTGTGGCGCACGCTGTAAGGTAATAACAACGAAAACATGCGCCACTTGAGATAGCAATCTGGCGTGATACATTTGGCGACATCCTATTTTTTCATTCCGTCGTGTTTCATCTTACTATATCTTATTGTGATCGGTGTGTGAGTGATGGCTTTTTGGTTTGTAGTTGGCTCAGCTGAAGCAACAGTTAGCTCAGAAGGAAAGCATGCTGAAGAAGGTGGGTGGAAAAGTAGCACCGATCGATGTGGCAGACGCCACCGGCCAGCCTTTCCGCGAGCATGAAATGCGTAGACTAGAAATGGAGAAAACCAAAGGTGAACTCTTTTTTATAAGTCGGTGACATTTCGACGATACGGTACGTCTCTCAGTTTCAACTTGTCCTTATGTTCGACAGAGCAAGCGGCCAAGCAGACTGTGCCACTTTTCCAAGGCAAGCACCACATGCAAGACTTCCTGCCGCCGGAAGAGCTGGCCAAGTTCGTGAGGAAACCCGGGCAGGCTCTGGCACCATCCACCTCAAAAGAACAGTACGAAGAGAACAAGCTGGGCGAGAGCAACTTCGGCTACCAGATGCTTCAGAAGTTCGGCTGGACAAAAGGAGCTGGGCTGGGTTTGGGAAGCTCTGGTATCACCGCTCCCATCGCCAAGTAAATACTACCTAATGAGGCTTTTGTTCGCTGAGTAACGTGGTTCGTTACGTTCGTCGAGCGGTCTCGTTGCTTTTTCTAGTGTTGGAACGACGGAGCGGGCCGGTCTAGGGAACAAAAAACCCGACGAAGTGGAGGAGGAAGACGACGAGTTTACCCTCTACCGGAAGCGTATGATGACTGCCTACAAGTACCGACCCAACCCTTTGGTAAGTACCGCAGTGCTTTCTGCGTCGCTCTCTTTCTGATATTGCTGCAATGCTTTTCTTGCAGAATAACCCTCGAAGACCTTACTACTGATGGCTTGGAAGGCAGGTTCGAGGGAAGTCACCGTCGTCAGGTCGCTGTTTTTTTAGCCTGTACCACTGTTTCAAAATTATCGGTACACCTGTGCTATTTATCGCTCTGTTTTTCCTTTGTGAGTTTTATCTGTTGGCTATCGAAGCTTATCTGTCTTTTGAACCGAAAACGCTCGCACACAGGAGTTGGCAAACAAAGTCTGCAAACTGTTTCCCCAAGTGGCGCAGGCTTTCAGTGTTATGGCTAAAAGCGTGCGCCACTTGACAGAACGATCTGGTCGAATTTGTTTGCCCCGCTCTCGTAGACGGATTTCACTCTGCCCCTTACGATTATTTCGACTCACGAAAATCAGGGTGTAAAAGTAAAACAATAACTTACAAAGTACAAACTTCTGGCGGTAACAAGAAAAAGGATGTATGATTAACATGATAACAGTAAACAGCTTAGGAATCGAAAAAACAACCATCACAACAAATTCTAGCTGCGCGCCACATTTGGAGCTCCGGAACAAACAGTAGACACAAGAAAATCAACGAAAAGCATTTTGGATCAAGATGGGCAGACTAATAAGTTAGAAAAAGGAACAAAGGACTGAGAAGTTGCCACTAGAAATACCTTTGGTTATTACCACGAGAGTGTCCACCGCCGCCACCATTGTAAATTTCCGTTGATTGCGAGGACGTTTCCTCGTAAATGACTGACTGGTGTCTCCTCTCGCTTCCCGAACTGCTACTGCTCTTCCCCACGACTCTCCTTCCTCCCGCCGGAGGGAACCCACCATAGTGACTGCCCATCATACTGGGTGGTTCACTGTACATGCCCGGATGACGGTTGGCCGCCACCTGGCTGACCGACTCGAAGATATCATCGTCACCGTAGTCGCCCGACATGGACATGCTGCTCATCTCCTCCTCCACCAGAGGCAGCTGGGTGAAACGATAGTAGGCTTTGCCCGAGAAATCTTTGGTACCAGTCATGCCCGGCTCGATCAACTTCCGGGACAGTAACTCTCGCGCGTAATTCTTGGCGTCACTACGATCACTCAATCCCTGCACATTTTCCCTCAACCACTTGACTAGATTCTTCCCCATGAAAGCATTCTTAATCTCGATCTTCAACCAGTGTTTGTCGCTGATCTCTAACCCTGACCCAGGAGACATGGCGCGCTTGACGATTCTCATCTGCTCGTGCAAACCGTTACCGACGTAACCGCCACCGTTACCGATGTTCAAATTAGGCCTGTTGGTCTCTAAAGACACACCTAAAGGTGGAAGAGACGTTGGCGCTAAGGAAGCGTTACAGGCTTCAATTTGCGATACCCAGGCGGCCAAGTCGATCGGACGAGAAGGTTCTTCTGGATACCTTGATCGGGAGTCCAGTTGGTCCCACATCGGATCGACCAAGTCCATGTTGTAACCGGATGGCGATCGGGTACCTTGCTGAGCTTTGAGGACTTTCAGGGTAATGATGCCACCTTTCCTGATGGCTTCTTTGAGAACTTCTTTCTTGCATTCTTCGCCTTCGAAATCGCAGAGACGAACGCCGTTGACGGTCAGCAGGACGTCGCCAACCTGGATACGCTTGTCTTCGTCCACCAAACAACCTGCCACGATGCCAGTTACGCACAGGCCAGCTGGACAACCGTCCACTCTAATACCTGCAATGGCAAGCGACCTGGTTAAACAGTCGAAAACTCAGAGAAAGGCCTGTGGCGACCAGTGTCCAGCTGAACCGGAGGCGGAAGTCAGCCGCACGACATCGCACTATTTCATTTTTAGTTATTAAACATGTACATAACGTAATGCCATGTTAATGTACAACTATCAATACTTTCACGTGATGAATTTATTTTCCGGCTGAAGAACTTACCAAGGCCGCCAGGTTGTAAGTCTAGCCGAAGGAACACGATGTTATCCGGTGCATTGTACATCGTATCAGCAATGCTGCTGGCCGAGGAAGCACGAACGAGGTTGGCGGGTGTCCGGAACTTTTTCCGTTTCTTCTTCATGAATCGGTTCATTCGCGAGACACTGGTGAGATCGGTCAAGGCGGACACGCGACTTGAGCCATCAAACTCTGAGTCCGAATACGAAGATCTGTCGTCGATGATCGAAGCCAGCGTCGACTCAGTTTCATAGCCGCGATTCGTCCGTTCCAGAAATGCCTGAAGATGAAATATCCAGTATCTTTATCCGAATATTCGAAACCAAGACTGGTGCTGAGCAAACGCACTCGGCTAGATCATTTTCCAAGTGGCGCACCCTTTCGTTGCTTTGACCGAAAGAATGCGCTACCTGATACAAACGATATTATCGAGTTTGGCTGTCGTACCAAGTTGCGCACGTTGTACAGTGTACGACAAAATAAACCGTTAAAAATGGGTGTTGGATGGAGCCAGATGGATAAAGCCAATGAAATTTGCTCGTGCAGCAAAACATAATTCTCACTGGCTGAGTTATAATCAAGCTCCAGCTGCAATGTTACGCCCATTTTTAACGGTCGACAATTAAGAGACCAAGGGGGTACCCCGGTTGCCTGGCGCACCCCAAGAGCCTTGCGAAATGGCTACTGTTGAATCTTTTCGTCTCAAATTTTCACGTTTGCTTTCGGAAACTTTGTCGCTTCCAGTTAAAAAAGACGTGAACTGGCTAGCAGCTTTCTGAAAATTTCGAGAGACTATTTCGGTTTTGACCAGATTGTGTCTTGAGTTGACAGACCAAATTTTTACTCAAGAGCTGGCTGACGGAAAATTGGACATAGAGCTAGTACATTGGTACCGTCTTAGAAGCTTCAGTATGGTCCATGCTGTGTGACCAGTGGTCAGAGTAGAAATATAAAGAAGGTCTGGCACTTTGGTTCACTTCGTGGCGCATTTTACTCGAAAACTGCGAAGCGTATATGTGGTGATTGGCCCGATCTGACCCCACCCCTTGATTCCAGCCAGTTGAAAATTGGGGAAGGTTATCTGCCCCCCGTACTCCCAGAGCTCGGAATTGCGTGGTCTTTTTGTAAGTGTTAATTTTGTCGTACACTGTAGGTGGTTTTACCTATAGGCGTGCGCCGCTTGTAAAACAATTCTTACGTTCGGTCTTGTGGATCCGTTCGGACGTGAAGACGGTCCACCGATCACTCTGGAACTGACACTCGATCCTCTGTTCGAGTTAGAAGACGAGAAATTTCGGGGATCGCGAAGCACGCCATTGCCCAATGAGCGTCGTTCGGAGATCAAGGGACGGGAACTACGGTTGGAGTCTGAATCTGAGCGAACACTGACGTCCTTCGAGACGACCAGTGCTACAATACTGTTCTTATAGACAGGAAGATGCGCATTGTTGTCGTGTATCTCTTCTTTGTAGTCGCCCATGACGGGGTCGGTTGCGCGAAAGAAGAACGTCAGGTGAGGGGCGTTGAGTGGAAGCTTAGCTTTCTGCTTGAAGTCGCTCAACGTCACTTGCTCGATGGGAATCTGCAGACGAAAGATCTCTGGTGTCTCATCGTCGTCCATGTAGAAGAAAATCTTGGTTTCGCCGGACCTGGTGGCGATTCCACTGTTGGATCCCCGCAGCAATGTCACCGACATTCTTTCAGCAATCAATCAAGGCAATTCAATCAACTGCGTCACAGCAATTCCATCTTTGGCGTCGATCTTCATCAACTGACTCAGCTCCCTTCGTCCATCTCAACGTACCCGTCCCCACTTAGTCCATAACAGAACCTGGACATCAGGAACTGTTAAAAAACGATTCAGAGTGATCTGCATGATGACAAACAACTTACCTTGCGACTTGCGCGGCTGCGAAGAGCGTCCGGAACAAATCCACTCAACCCAGCTGTTCACAGCGTCTTTGCGCTCTTTTCCTCACGCAAGTTTGTCGCAGTAGTGTTCCTTCCGCAAAAAAAACAGAGAACATCAGCTAGCTGTATGCAACAGAAGCAGGACAACAAAAACTGCTATTAAACTTTTACAAAACAAAACCAAAATTATCTTTATTTCGTGAATGACGGATTAACGTGCGGTCCTGTGGTTGTGACAGCAGAATCAAATCAACAGCCCAGCAAGCTACAGGGAGTCGAACTCGTCCGCTGCGTTAGATTTGTTTTTGCCGCAAGTCCCGGAAGTTGGTCATCAATTTCGCAAGGGTTTATCGTTCTACAGAAAAAAGCATCCGCTAAAATTTGCCGTAAACCATAGCTCCCTAGCTCTTCTGCCGTAAACCATAGCTCACCAGTCGAAACACTGTCTAAATTTTTGATTTGAAATTCGTGTTTTGCCGCGGTCGCCGTTCAAGGACGACTTCCAGAAATCGTCCGCGGCTCGGAAGAGATCCAGTAAAAAGCAGCGCATTTCCTCCATTCTTCCAGCTTGCCACATTTAGATTTAAATCGATGAGTTCTATGGGGCGTTTGCTCTTGCTGCGCCATTACGCTTTAAGTCAGAGCTGGCATCGAGTATCGATCGGCTCGCTTTGCAGTCTTGGTCATGCTCATTGAGGCGAGCAGATTTGCATATTCCTGTGATTCATCTCTAGCTCACCCACAGAGCCCTGTCAAGGCTGGGAGCTGAAGTCCTTCAACAAGGTTTCAATGCCTGCATTCCCCGAAGTCCAGATCGATAGGCAGCTGTTTCCCGATCGAAGTACAAGAGTCCGACCCTACTTCTTTACTTCCTTGTTCAAGTGGCGCATATCTCTCCGTCGTAGCAAAACGCCACGTTTTGAAATTTCGGTTCTATTTTTCCGTCAGATTTATGGGCAACTTGTTTTCAGGATCGGTATCTCGCGGCTGGATGAAAAAGACCAGCACGACCGACTGTGACGTTGGGCGGATTTATAGTACAAGGTAAACAACATAATTCGAGCATAGGGGTTTTTCACTCGTAATTCGGGCATATTTTTCTCAGCTCTTGCTGCGCGTAATGAACCGCTCCTTGTTTCCTGACGTAGACTGATCCCTCTCCTCGAGGTTTCAATGGGTTTGAGAACGGAAAAGCGTTGTAGATTACGGGAATTCGGCTCGGGATGGAGATGGGTCTGTCCAGTGTTAAACAGCCTAATGTTGTACCAACACACGTACGATGAAGGATGAATCAAACGTTGAAAGTAATTTTCAAACCTTTCGCATTGCCCGAATTATGGTGCGAAAATCGATATTCCCGAATTATGTCGTTTACCTCGTACAGAAGTTTATACACTGTTGGTCTACACTGATGTTGCATCGCTCTCGGTTTAAATGTCGGCTCCCGCCGACATCGACTCTGCTCGTTTGCTTTCCAGCCGTCAAATCACTCTTTTCTTGAGCGAGTTCCGTTTCTGCCACTTTGTTCCTCCAAGCCTATCATCTTATAGAGTTGGGAACAACCACTGTGATCTGTAATTGTTCGACGCGCTACGAAACACTGCACTACCGAGTTTAGTCTTTCCCACATCAGGACGCGCATTGCTGGGAACTTTTAATGGGATCATATTTCACTGCATCTCCTTCAGCTAAAATAGACATTTCATTCAGCGTCTCGCACAACATGATGTCGCCGAATTATTCGAAACCTTCGTGTCTGTTCTCCGTCCTAAACTGAGCTTGCATCTCTACTCTTAGAATCCTTAATGAGCTGCTGTTGAAATGACAGAGCAGCTCGACAGGATTGATCCTGAATAATTTACTCAAAGTCGGATGCTTGCTCTACTTCATCTCTGTTTATCCAACACGTTTGCATCTGGCATCCTTCAAACGCCGTGCTTTGATTGCACGCCGAGTTCCTCACAATGCTTTCAGTGAAAGTTACGTCAACACGGCAATTAGTTATCAACGATGTTTATTAAGTAATGTGCTGAATACTTGTTCATATACATGACTTTTGGTCTTGACGCCGATTGCAAGTCCATCCAATGCAGCCGAGTCGCTGGTTCAAGAAAGCGGAGGTGAGTTCGAGCTGACTCTTCAGGTGAAGACCTGAGCTCGTGCATGCGAGATACTGTAGGTCAGCTCGATATCGTTCATCGAAATATTTTGATCCGGCTAAGCTTAGCATATTGTTACGTACTGTAAGTACCACCGTTGAGATTGATCAACTGAATGAATGCATAATGAGTGGGATTAGTGCTAATATCCACCGATATCACACCCCTATCGTTCGTCGCTAACGAGCGACCTAAGTTGATTAGCACGAACCGTTGGTACCCTGTTACCTTCGGTAACCGACTGATAGTTCACAGCGCAGGTGACGTCGACAGGAATTCAGGAAATCCCGATGACGTGTTCGCGACCGAACTCACTTCACTCCTGCACGCATCGTGGTAATAAACAGAAACTTTTCTCGGCAAAGCACTAAAGCGGCCTATGTGAATCTTATAAGCAAGTCTGGCACTAGGGGTCGTGCGCGCGTCCGTGAGAAATTTTTGTGAATATTCTATGAAATTCTCTGTAGCACAAAGAGGATGGCGGTCTGATTGCAAAACGAGAAGTAGAAGAGCAAGTGCTAGCGTATCTGTATGAAAGCAAGCACTTGAAACAAGCCACTTTAGCGCAAAGATGTAACGAACCAAAAACAAACAAAGAAAAAGCTCGCAAAGTTGGCGCATCCATTAGAAACCCTGTACACTGTACAGTATTAACCCCGGAGCGAGGCGGATTACCGTGTGAGTGACGTAGTGACGTTAAGCTTCGTTGCAGCTGAAATGACTGAGATCCCATCATCTGGCAGGGAACAGGAGATCAGTTTTCTCATTTGCTCGCATCCGCTCTTGCTGATCCATCGATGTGTTTTGCTGCCAACCAGTTTACGCTTCCGGTCAACACGACCTTGTAGTACATTTATTTGCCTATGTAATGAGCACATGCTGGAAACCTTACAAGCAATTACGCCGTGGAAAATGTCGCTTCGCGTCATGTCATGCCTGTAGGCTGCAATCGTTTCGATTTACGCATCCAGCAGAGTGATGACGCAGGTGAGTCATGCCATTTAAGTACCTGTTTTTTGGCGGTTTGAAGTTTGGGTTGACGTCGTAGCGCGGTCACAACCGTGCAGGACAAGGGGCAATATCGATGTGCGATTCGGATTTACCAGCCTAGCGCCGTATGTCTTACCAAACCCTAGTGCGTCTTCGGATATGCGTGGCCATACAGCTATTATTTGTCCTTGACGTGGGCGATTAAAACAGAATTTTAGCTGTGGCAGTGCGTGACGTCTTAGGTCTGCCTTAGCTCCAAGTTTGAGTCATGACGTAATGCGCCGATAGTAGGCTTTCGCTTGTTTCTGCTTCTTGGGTTTCTGGTCGAGTAACTTCGGTCGCTCTTGCCAATTCTCAAATTGTTTGGGTAAAGAAAATCATTTCGTTGCAGGAAAAGCCCCAAAGTACATCTGGAAGCCATGCTGGAGGCTCGAGCACGGAGCCTGGATCGGCCTCATCGGTCTCCGGTGCATCATTGCCATTCAACCCTACGGCGACCATTCCCATCAGCACACCGTCTTCTTCCCTCCTACAGCCTCGCCCGAACGGCCAGAATGGAATTTTATCGACTTCTCCAAAGATAATGGCAAACGGTAACAAAACACCAACGGGATCCGTTCAAGAGAAGGACAAAGAGAACGGAATCATGCAGAATAGCGTCAGCCATCCGGCCGACCGCCAACTCGAAGCTTTACCAAAGATAAAAGGTGCGAGGATGTCTTCTAGCCTTTATCATGAAATCATCACTTCTAGAAGACACGTTGACTTTCAAGAATGTTTGGCTGGGAGCTTGACTGGGAACTCAACCGAATCGTCTTCCCAAGTGGCACACCTTTACAGTGATGTTGACTGTGTGCGTACGCCACTTGGAAGAGCGAGCTTGTTAAGTTTTCTCCAAGTGGCGCAAGATGTGAGCGTTATAGGCTGAAAGCGGACGCCGCTTTGGAAAACGACTTGGTTGAGTTTGTTTGTCGACATTGAGCTCCGGCTATTGAGAGGTGCGTGGGAGTTCGGGTAAGGTTGCCTAAGAAGGCCGCTGTAGTATCTACGCCGTCTAAGCTTCCAGATGGATCCAGTGATCCCGGAGGCAAGCCGAGGCTGCACGAGCATGAATAGGTTTCCTCCCAGGGATTTTGATTAACTATCATTTTGGAAAGCTTTTAGTCTGAAGATTTCCGGACTTTTGCGGTCCTGATACATTTTTCTCGGCTCTGCAAGGGGATCGATAGGGGAGTTGTTTGCCTTACTCTCTCTTTGTAGGTTGAAGAATGATATTGCTCTTGAAGCGTGATTTTTTTTTCTCTTTTCTTTGAAAAAGGACCAAGAAGCGAACGAAGCGAAGCAGAAAATGATTTAAGGAAGGTTCAAGTCAGGCGCCGATACACTTGTTTCGCTTTGATTGTCCTGTGTTGTCGACGAGGCCCACCGGAAACGGAAAGTCGAGCCGAGAGCTAGCTTCTCTCTTTCATTACAGGGTCAAATCTAGATGTATCGGAAGAGGAGGAAAGAGGAGTGTAGGAAGAAGGAAAAAATCGAACGTTGAGCTGCAATTGATCGATGAGCCTTCTCATCACGTTGGCCAACATTTCATCACGGCGCACGCGCACATACATTTGAATAACCTTGTTTTGCCTCGATATCGCCCACAGTCAAACCTCATGCTCTGGTAACGCGACGAGGAAATGATGTAATTTATAGGATCCAGAGGAAAGAATCGCAGTAACAGACTTTAGTCATTAATCTTGGTGTTCGGCAAAAATGGATCTCTTCTTTCTTTGCAAACTAAAATGCTCCCAAATCGACAATAAATTCGCGAATAGTGAGATTAAGAAAGACTTTTTAGCCAAAGGGCAGCTCGGCAAACAAGCAAGCTCGATGAGATGGTGCACGCATACTGTTGCAGCCAATAACACTGATAACGTGCGCCAGTCCGATGAAACAATCGAACTCAACCAGGCTGCTTTTCAAGCTTACAGTCAGAACCTATAGACGTGCTCCACTTCGGACGACGAGCTGTTAAGCTTGCTTCCCGATCTTCAAACTGATTCTTGGAATGACTCATTAGGCGATTAATTATCGAAAACAACTTGACATTTCGAGATGATCGTTTTTCCAACAGCGAAGAGATTCTTCAACTTGACTTTGGGCCAAATAGGTTGCAGTGGGACGTGGGCTGATACCGACTAAAGTATGATTGGAATGATTGTGTAGGCGAAAATGTCTGGTTCGATAATTCCGTCGAGGAATTTCAACCGTTGAATGGGAGGAATGTTGAACTGACAGGAAAACGAGGCAGCATTCAGGAAAAGTGACAGCAGGGATTGTAAGAGGCGCGTGCTCAAGTTGGCACGAAGGAGGCCTGGAAAAGGGACTGATTCCCGCTTGCTTTTCCATCACGTTGGTCTGTCTGGTGCACTGCGGAAGACTTGGCTTTAATGATTGCCAGTTTAACAACGTTATTTTAATGGAAGGCTTGCCTGATTGAATTGACATTCTATCTATACTATCAGGGGCATCGTGATGAAAATGACTCTCCGACATGGGATCTTGATACTCGGAGAGCTTCCAAATTCGAGGGACCAGAACGTTAACGCTGCTTGTGTGTAAGGTTGAACCACAGCTGCGAACGCACGCCAAGGCTGTGCCGTTTTGAAGAGCTTGTCTCTGACGTCAGAGCCAGAAAGCGCTCGAATCAGGTTTCGCAGTGACGTCATGAGCTTTACCGCTGCGTGGAGAGTGGAGACCAGCAAGACGGGCACGAACCTGAGTGGGCAGCTTGACCGTTGGGCTTTGCGTTCATTGCGCCTTCCTACTTCCGTATCGTGGTGCATGATGCCGCATGGTACTCGAGCAGGCGGTAGATCACTGACCTGGGTACTAGGTAGACAGACTTGTAGAAACGGCTCAACTCCTACTCTTTTTCCCCAGAAGTTCTCACTGAGAACTTCGTAGAGTGGTTTGTGGCTCGAAAAGTTGGCATCACTGGAAAGCGCAGTCATTTGTCAAAGTAATAATCTCTCAAAGGCTCATTAGCGTACGCTGGTATAGTAATTGCTGATGGATGTTTTTCTCGCTCCCCTTTCAGCAAATCTGTCCGGAGTTCGGAGTAGCTCTGACTCGAGTAAAGCACCAAGGCACGCAGTCGGCACATCAAGTGGTTTACGGCTTCTTTTATGGAGCAAAAAGTACCGCCGCTCGAACGCATGATTGCGGCGGCTGTAATATTTCGAACGGTTAAGCACAGGGTTTTTTTTTCGAAACGGAAGAAAACATCAAGGCGTACTCATATTGATGACACGCTGGCCATGAAAAAGCGTCGAGACGTGACAGTGTTTCAGTGGTGAACTTGAACGTTCAAGTTCGGAAGTTTTCCTTTCTTTGTAAACATGGACTCGCCTCCTTACACAATCAAACTTCCGGGGGAAGAAGCACAGATTCCCTACATTGAGGAAGATGTGGAATATCTAGACTATGCGTATGACGCAGATGGTTATTCGGTCTTTATGATTACAGATACTCCTGATCCGCAAGAAAGAGAGCAGCTGTTTTGCGCCAAACTCCGTCAGTGTTCAGTCATCTTCGACTTTACCGAACCCCTCAGCGATATCCAGTACAAGGAAATCAAGAAGAATGCCCTACAAGAAATGCTGGATTACGTTGGGAATAACAAGAACGTCTTGTCCCAACCCATCTACGGCGAGATGTTCCATATGGTAAGCAAATTAGGAACCAGGAAGTCTCGGTAGTTGATCGAAATCCAATAATCGCAAGCAACCAATCAACCACTCAGTCTATCGATCGATCGAAAGTCAGAAACATCCAGAAGTTTGTAAATGTCTTATCTTAAATTGATTGAATCGGAATGGTTAATTGGTTGAAAATCTTCGATATGTCCGAGACTGTGGAAATTCTTCTTCGGTGGTCATCGTCCGTCTTGCTTCTGTCTTTGCGAACTGCCCGAGTTAAATGATTGTTCGTCAGGTGGCAGTTAACCTCTTTCGGACACTGCCGCCTGCCAGCACTCCCTTCGGTGCGGAATTTGACCCGGAAGAAGACGAGCCGACCTTGGAGGCATCCTGGCCTCACCTGCAGCTAGTCTATCAATTGTTCCTCCGGTTCCTGGAATCGCCAGATTTCCAGCCCAACCACGCCAAAAAGTACCTGGATCACGTCTTCATCAGCAAGCTGCTGGATCTCTTCGATAGTGAAGACCCACGCGAACGCGACCTCCTCAAGACGGTGCTCCATCGTATCTACGGAAAGTTCCTCATGCTTCGTGCTTTCATTCGCAAACAGATTAATCACGCATTTTACAGGTTCGACCTTCGTTCCGTTTAGTGTGACACGAGATCGTATTGAAAACGGAAGCTCGGCTAACTAACTCGTCAAATTCATTCCCCCCAAGTGGCGCACTTGTGCAGTGTTGTTGACAGAAACCATGCGCACTTGGAAAAATGATCTGGTCGAGCTTGCTCTTCCAAGTGGCGCACTTTTTCAGTGCTATTGGCTGGAAAAGTGCACCACTTGAGAAACGATCTTGTCGAGTTTGTTTGTCGGGCTGCCAAATCTCCGAAATACTTTATGGCTTGGTTGCAGATTTATCTATGAAACGGGCCGATATAACGGCGTCGGTGAACTGTTGGAAATACTTGGCAGTATTATTAACGGCTTTGCGCTACCCCTGAAGGAAGAACACAAGACTTTCCTGGCTAAAGTTCTCTTGCCCCTGCACAAAGTCCAGTCGTTAGGTGTCTTTCATCCTTGTCTCGCTTACTGCGTCGTGCAGTTCCTCGAAAAAGATTCCGCGTTAACTCAACAGGTAATCTTCGAGCCTCGATCTTTTATCTTCTCCGTTAACGACCTTACTGATTCTTCTTGTTTGAGTTGCAGGTCGTGCGAGGTCTTCTCAAGTTTTGGCCACGCACCGACAGTCCCAAAGAAGTCATGTTCCTTAATGAGCTCGAAGAAATCCTGGACGTGATTGAGCCCGCTGAATTCCAGAAGATTATGATACCGCTCTTCCAGCAACTGGGCAGATGCATCAGCAGCTCACATTTCCAAGTACGCTAATCTTTTCGGAAACAACCCAGTTTCACAAAGAAATTAAAATAGGATTTTATTTCGTTATATTTTGATATTTTCTCAAACTCTAGCTCCTTTTCACTTCACTATTTTTTGATTAAATCTAATATTGTAAGTCTTTTTCTGTAGGTTGCTGAACGGGCGTTGTACTACTGGAACAACGATTATATCCTGACGCTGATGCGGGACAATGGACAGGTTCTTCTGCCCATCATATTCCCTGCGCTTTATCGGAACAGCAAAAGACACTGGAATAAGTAAGTCCCAGCTAAGCTCTAAACTCGATTTCGAAACTTTATGGTAGCAGTTTCTACCCTCAAACTTTCTCCCTTTCCCCCTTCCCTCTTCTTACACGAGCTTTTCTTTTTCGTGTTGCACCTCATCAGCGACGTGTTTCCTAGGACAATCCACGGTCTCATCTATAATGCCCTCAAAGTCTTCATGGAAATGAACCAGAAACTCTTCGATGACTGCTTCAAACAGTACAAGATTGCCGAACGGCAGTACGTAACATTGTCGTAGAAAATTGACCAGAACTCTTCCGTTCAACGGTCTTATTTGTAACTCCGTTCACTCTTCCATTGCAACTACAAGTTTTGTATTCGATCATCTAAACTTCGAAGGAAAACAATCACTTTTTGCAGAAAGAAAGAAAAGATGAGGGAACGCGTGAATGCGTGGACGAAGATCCACAAGAAGGCTTCTTGCAACCCAGCGGTAAAGTTTTCGTTTCATGCCTAAACTTTGAATTTTCTGGTTGGCAAATGTACCAACTCTTCTTTTAGTTCGCTCAGTTGGCGCAGGATTTCCGTCTGGGTTACGACTTGAGAGAAGAAGAGCTGTATTACGGTAGCGACACGGACATGGTCGACGACGACCATCCGGACATCAACGAAACACCTCGAGGTGACAAGAAGGAACCCATCGCCGGCGTGACGGAAGCTTTCAAGCAGAACCTGAAACTTGAAGAGGTAGGTTTTGTTTAGAATGGCTGTGGAATGAGCCCGGAACTGTTCATTTTACCGTAGGAGAAGAACGCCTCCAAGAACCCACCACGAGCAGATCGACCGCTGATTCGAAGAAAGTCCGAACTGCCTCATGATGAACAGAAGGCTCGAATGCTGGAAGACCACCGAAAAACCGAAATTATCCGTAAGAATTTCTCTAATCTTTTACTGACGTTATTCTGAATACTTTTGGGATCACTGAGAGGCTCGCAAACGAAACGTTACAAGGTCGTCATCTCGAGTGGCGCATGGTTTCATTGTTGTTGGCTTGTATCGTGCGCCACTTAAGCGGATGATCTTGTAAGTTTCGTTTGTCGACCTCCCATTTCCTGGATAAAACAGTGGACATCTCGATTTTTTGGAAAGGGACTTGTTTTCATAGTTTCTTTGCACATCGGAGGCTTGACTTTTTTCTGTACCTGTAGCTGGTCAAGCGATATCGGCCCACGCAGTGGATCCCGTTACCGGTCTGTCGCAAGCCGGTGCTGCTCACCACCACCCGCACGTGGTTCCTCAGGCTCCTCCCAGCAGCAGAAGCGAACTGCCCATCTTGGCTCCCTTGGAATCAAAACCCTCAGTGTCCGCCAAGCCTCCCAACCTGATGTCCATGTCTGGTGCAAACAGGGACAAGCGATAGGCAAAAGTTTTATACCCCTGTTTAGACAAGTGAAAAGAGTGTGTTTCTGCGTGGGAAATGATGTCGGAGAGTTTTAGATTGTGGAAAGAATCGCAGAAAAACGCCATTAGATTCTTGGCTACAGACTTTAATTCTCGAACTATGGGAAAAGAAGCCATTTTATAGCTCTCTGTCATTCTTCTGTTGCAACAAGAATTCCAGCTTTTTTCTTTTCTGGTATACTGCTGTTTCGTTTGACGATCCTGGTTTTGTAGCAGCTGAGGCGTTTTTGAGTTCCCTCATTTTGAAAATTTTTAACAATTATCTGATAGTATTTGCTTGAATGAAGAGTCTAAACTACTGTACCTTATTTGAACTGCCGTTAGACTTGATCATCAATTGGAAGCTCGGTAAACGTACTCGACAAGACCGTTTTCTTAAGTGGCGCACTTAGTGCGGCAGTGTTAAGGAAAACGTGCGCCACTTGGGGGAAAAGTCGAACTCGACAAAACCGTTCCTCCGAGTGGCGCAGGCTTTCAGCCAACAACACCGTGGACGTGCGCCACTTGGGATCACGAGGTTGTGGTGTTGCTGCGGAGTGCCCGAATTGACTGAGAATGAGGAACGTTGTGACCACGACGTGTTTTTGAAGTGACGAACCACTTATAACATAATAACGACACTTGAGGAAGAAACGTGTTGCAGGCTCTTCAAGCTGACACCTACCTGGCCCTCCGCAAAAGGTTGCTGGGGTCGCACTGGGTTGTCGGCTTAATAAGGTTTTGAGATGGTCAACGACTGCCAGATCGACAAAGAGTCATGCAAAGATGAGGTTGTCATCTACATATTTGCTGACGTTGTCGATCTTTTGCCAGAAGGAGTTGGCTGCCACAGCCGACGTTAACTATGACGCCCTGTTTGCGGGAGTGGCTGATGTGGGCACATACCGCTTTCCGGGGGACTTGTACTGGATATCGGCCGATGGCGACTCCAAAGGCTTTGCGTATTACGGAATCAAGTACGGGAACTCCAAGCGGTTTGAGGTAGATCAGTTGTTTTCTTTATCTGTCGACTACCAGTATCTGATGGCATAGGGATTTTCATTCAAAGAGAACGTTTGTCTTTTCAGCCTTCATGGATGAACAAGAATTACTCGTACATGTCTTCACCGACACGGGACAAGTACGGCCCGCAATGCGAGCAATCTCTGGACAAAACCCCCTCATCCACTGCTTCGTTCGACAGCCTAGGTCAGCTGCGCATGGCCCACTTCCGCATTCTGCCGGGAATCCCCTCGTTGAACACCAGTGAGGACTGTCTGTACCTTGACGTCTACGTGCCGGCCATCAACCGCAACCAAAAGCAGTTCGGTGCTGGCAAGCGACCTGTCATCCTGTTTGTCCACGGTGGATCTTTCGAAAGTATAAACGCATTGAGGAAAGAGCATTCTGAGCGAAAACTGACATTTTGATTCTGTCTAAGGAGGCAATAAGGCACCGAGTATCGGAACAGAGCTGGCAAGAACCACGAACCTCATTGTGGTGGCCGTTCAGTACCGGTTGGGCATGTTCGGCTTCCTCAGTACGGAAGATGCCAACGCACCAGGAAATTATGGTCTTGGAGACGTAAAGCTCGCGCTGAAGTGGGTGCACCAGAACATCGAAGGCTTCGGTGGCGACACGGATAAAATTACTCTGATGGGACATGGCGCGGGAAGTATGCTGGTGTCTGCCATGATGCTTGACCCTGAAGCCCGCAGTAAGTTCGAACCTTCTTTAACAGCGTGGCTAAATTATAAAAGAAACTAATGCGCCTTTCATATCCTTTGCATTGAAGTTTGTGATCAAGCGGGAATCTGGTAGGAAGAGCCCCGTTCAGGCGTGCATTCGACGCTTTGCTTGCCGATTGCCGGCTTTTTCTACAAGGCGCCCATCTTCTGGACTGCAAATTATGTTTGTTTGTATTCTTGCAGGTGCTGTTCATGCCACCATTATGATGAGTGGAAGCGTGCTCTCGCCGATGGCTCTTATTCCAACACCTCGAGTCAACGCAGCTGCCATCGCTGGCATCTTGAGATGTCCGACCAGTTCCACGACGGAAATGGTCCTTTGTTTCAAGATTGCCAACGCCCAAGATATTGTTAGTGCAACAAATGCCGCACTTCCGGATTCAGCTCGCGGACCAGCGGAGTACAAGTTGGCCATGGCCGTTGACGGTGTTCACATCCCGTACAAACCGGAATGGGTTCTGCAAAGCATGCCGTGGGATTTTAGAGGCGGAGTATTGAGCGGTTTCATGGCCGAAGATGCCAGCTCCGTCATACAAGGTCTCGTACATTTTTTCCGCCGGATTTACTTACCAACCTACGAAACCAAAAGCCATATTATTCTTTTGATCTCAAACAGAAAAATGGCCAGCGATATTTACAGTCGGCCAGCCAACGCTGGAGCAACTTCAAACCAGTTTCATCCCAGCTGTCGTCCGCAGTCTCACGGGATGTGCTCAAACACCGCAAAACATCCTGGACGCTATAAACACCCGATACGGATTCTCCAGCTCAGTCGACTACCTCTACTTGCGGAAGAAGTTTATTGCGGTACTGATTTCTCGAAAGCAATGTGCAACGAGTCTTGAATAGTTTTCGAGTGCTTTTTTTCAGCTGGCGACCGATGTTATGTACCGCGGTCCGGCTGCGAAAGAAGGCTCCATTTACGCCGGTCGAAACTTGACGGAGCTTGGGAACCAGCTATACGTCATGTCTTACATGGATGATCCTGTCGGCGATTCTCAGACCCAAAATACGCCATCCAAGCCGTTAGGTTGGTCGTGTGGTCAACACTTGCAAAATCCATTTTCTCGCTCGGTGTTCCACACCTTGAAGCACTCTTCCCTTCTGTTCAGGTGCCTTCCATGGATTGGATCTTCATTACCTTTTCGCCTACCCAGGACTCAACAATCCCCTGACGAACAAAGTCAACGAAAAGGTTACTCGTCAAATGCACCTGTTGGTTTCCTACGTTGCTTCAAATGGGTAAGTTTCTGTACGATAGCTGCTTAATTCCACGGCTTTAGGTAGCGTTGAACAATTGTGAATTGCAGGAAGGGTTTCGGTAGACAATATGATCATAAACGCGGGAATTCTCTAGACCTCGGTCAAGAGCAGACGTGGACCATCAAGCTGGACGCGGCCCTTGACGACTTGGTGCTGTTTTGGGACAAAATTGCCGGTGTGGGCTGCTCGGTTGCCACGCCCATAGTCGCCGCCCATGCTGCCTTGATACAAAGTGCGGCCTCGGCAGCAGCTGTGCTGAACCACACTGCCCATGTTCAAGTGAACGCCGGAGCTGGTGCCGGAACCTTCACCGGACGAACAGGCTTCCCTGGTGGTGGGTTCCCTGCATTCTTTCCCTTGACCGGACCCAAATCCCTTTTCCACCTTGGTCAAGGTACCAAAATTACTTTCTCCTGTTCATAATATGTATTACGTATCACTTGACTTAACTTGGCATACAATATTCTATTGTTCTGTACTGCAGGTAGCGGACGTTTGCTGGGTATCATACAAATTTGAGCATACCGCCGACGGTGGAAAGAGTTGCAAGTATTTCATGATCAGTTTTCGACCGCATATTATCATACTACGTTTCACACATCCGAGAAGGAAGCAGAACGGTAGTTTAAACCTCGAAGTATAGCCTGCAAAGATTTTGCTAGCAATGTTTCGAGAGTACTACAGTAGAACATAAAGTTCAGTGACGTTATATACAGTTAGCGACGTATACGTAGAGAGAAGCCCCAAACGGTACAAAAACCAAAAGTAAGTGTGTCAGGATAAAGTAAAGCCTATCAGATAATTGAAGAGCGTATCAGATGCATCCGTTAGACTGTTAAAAGACAACGATCCTTATTGTTGACGTTGTTGGCCATTTTCGGCAGCTTGATTTGCAAGGTGAGCCGGAAATCCACAATGCAGTATGGTGGTAACGACCGCCCCGGTTCCAGTCAGCACAGTCACAAAGTCTGCAAGTACAGTCCAGTCAGACTGGGTCAGGTACATTGCATTTCCCTTGATGGACGACAATTCGTCTTCTAAAGCCACTTGACCATATGGGTGCTGCCCATTTAAAATGGGTATTTGATTGTGATTGCTGCATTTTATTTGATAGCAGAAGGACTTACCATGAAACGGAAGGAATCGATCCTGGTTGAAGTTTCCAGCAAGAAAACGGAGTACTTTGGTCAGTCCGTGTCGGAGTTTCCCTTGATGGACAACAATTCGTCTTCTAAAGCCACTTGACCATATGGGTGCTGCCCATTTAAAATGGGTATTTGATTGTGATTGCTGCATTTTAAGACAGCATAATTCAGAATGACCAGATGAACAAGATAGCGCGTCTCGTGGGCTGGAATGCTGTTGGGAACGAAGAGCTGATTCAGGGCACCCAATGCCAGAGCGAAACTGCAGAGTGCAAGGGCAAAGTAGAAGAGGAGACCATATGGATTGTCGCACGACGGAGAAGCCTTCGCCAGATAGTCGATGGACAGGTTCATACACACAACCATCCCGAACAGCCCCAGCAAGGTCTCCAACAGCAGGATCAGGAAGCTGGACAGTACCACCACAACAGACAGGGCCGACAAGAACATGTCGCAGACCCGTTCACTAACCGATATCTTGTTGTCCATGTACTTCAAAGCGATGGCCCGAGAATGTGGATGCTTGTCGTCCTCTGCCTGCCGAGTGACTGCAGGTCCACGCGGAGAAGCAGTCCCAGTATTGGTAGACATCATTTCCAGCTCGAACGAATCGGTGGACTTCACAGCGCGATTCATTATCCACAGAGCCAATGTAATATGCCGGTCGAAACTTTTCTGAACTTCGACGCCCGATTAACGAGATCTTGGAGTTAGGAAGGAACGCAGGCTTAAACCACGACGAACGAAGCTGATGGAAGTTCAGCGCGTACTGTCTGGCTCTTTGTCGTTGCTGCTATCTGACCAGATGCATGCTCACGTCCACAGCCTTTGTTCAGGATACGCCGTATTGCTCCTATCAGTAAGGATTCAGAGTTAGTTTTTTCCTTGCATATTTTGAGTGCGCGTCAGATGCATGGTGCTGCATGCATGATTCATATGCAGAAGACCTTTCGCACTCTCAAACCGGTGCATCAGATTATGACTGTTGTATACAATGTGTCTGACGTCGTTCATCCGGTTTCAAACCGTGATCTCGCTGGCAACCCATAATAATATCAATACGAAGGAAAAATCACCCATAAACCGTACCTACAGTACGATACCCCATCCGGAATCAAAAATTTTTTGAATGCTGGACAGGACGGCCCACACGGACATTGGACCCCTGCCGATTTGGCAGCTGGACTGCATAGGCTGTAAAATTTGGAATTGCGTAAAAGGAGCGGCATGGGTTAGGACAGTGCAAAGACAAAGAACTTCGAAAAACTAAAACGTTACTGGATGCTAGTGGAGTGTGAGTCATCGTGCAGCTTTTCAATACTCCTATGTTTCCGTAGACGTAGGAAATAATTATGCTTTCCTCAAGTCCTTCCGCATTGTTCTTGATGCGGACTGTGCAGGCTGCTCTTATCCATCCACCAGTTTTTTCTTTCATATTTTGGGTGTGACTCAATGCATCCGACTAGCCACAAGCACGTCTACACTACGGTAGGTCTGTATCTTCCAACTGGTACCGGGTCATCGGTGCCTGTCATACATATGTATAATTTAATACAGTGACAATACTCCCTTCTTTACGACGCCCCTGACAGGGCAGCATAACAGGGAGTGTGCAAAGCCGCAACGCTTTCGGTTATCGAACAAGAAAATGGAAATCAGCGGCGGAAATTACCAGTATAAGCGGAAAAAATCTCGACAGTTGCGGAAGCGGAGTGCCTCGGTGTCGCAGTTTTGCCGTTCCCCCTTATTGGGCGCATACTGTTTTAACTGATACAGCCTTCGGAACGATAAGCTCCTTGGTGTCCATGGTTGTTAAAAAATCATCATGAGCAGCGGATTTCACAAGGACGTGTTTACCTCGTACATAGTTCTGTGGACATTCACCGTTTTACGACTATTGTACACAATCGGTACCTGCACCTAGATTATCCACCCATCCATGACGCCAGCCGACTAGGTACACAAAGTTGATTCACTACATGTACGATGGGTCAATTATGGGACAGGCGGAAAGGACGGCAAAAGAGAAATTCAACCGTAAAAAAGTGTTGAAAAGTGCATTAGTGTGAATCAGTCGCGTACGTATGTGCTTCCGTACCGCCGTAGCGAAAAGGTCTAACCCATGATTTTTACTGTCCCAGAATTACCCATCGTGCGTATACTGTATTTGTAGCTCGCCAGATAGCAGTAGGTCCCAAAAGACGCACTCGTCTTAATAGCATTCATGGTTTCCGTAGGGCTTGTCGAATCTATGGCTCTTCAGTTTGCATACGATCATACATCTCGTTCGGCAAATCAGAAACGAATTTGTGTGCAAATTGTTTTGTTTGCAGACAAGTTTGACAGGCTGGTTCCTGCACCTTTCGAAAACATGTTTTCAGCCGAGGATGGTATCCGAAGGGCAACGTTGAAAGGATGCGGCTTCATCCAAATCCACTTGGGAATGACCGTCCTGCCTACAGTACGTTGACTGCTGGTACGTAAGTTAGACATACCAGTACACTTCCGTTTTGTCGGTCTCACCACCAATGTACCGATACTACAGACTGCGGTTGGTCGTTCGTTGTGCACGTTTTGTGGTGAACGGTGACCAGGAGATGTCTTCCAAACCGCCGGATTCTGCGAAGCGAATTATTCTTCTGTGAGTGCACAGGGCAACAGCTGCTCGCAAGAAAGCAAATTTATCAAAACGGAGTGTCTATGCGCCGTTAATACCTTGAACTGGCCTTCAACATTGGTTGACACCGTGTGTGCCAAGTTCATACACTAAATAGGGGAAACCGGGACCCTGGTTTTTGCCTGAAATAGAAACGCAGTAGAGAAAGCAGACATTTCTTCGAAGCCGGCTGGTGATCCGATAGCGTGACAGATGAATTTACTCCGTTTCACTCGCGCACTTCTGCTTTATAGGAATTAGAGCTTTTTCTCGAGTCTTGACAGCGGTCCGGCTTGACTTCTATCTTCTGAAACCAGTTCGCAGACGTATCTCTTTCATCCAAGCCAGTTTCACGTACTTTCTCTGCGTAAAATGGATCGTGTTTGAGTTCCGCTTAATGCGTAGAACAATGGCTGGGATTAAGTTAATGGTTAGCCAGGAAACTTAACATGGGAGTCTATGAGGAAGTGTGTTTATTTTGCACTTTGGCAGCGCATGGAAGCCGTCACCTTATCTTTTGGTTGGAATATCCGACAACTATGCGATAGAGAATTCCAGTTATGCGTCGACATGCGTCCAAATTTCTGATAAGCGCGCCTCCCCATTGCGGACAGTGGCAGACAGGATTTCAGCCTGGCCAGTCTTCCTACTCATTGACCGCAGCCGCACACGGTAGTGGGCGACTGAGGAGCCTGCAGAGAGTGCGTCCGTGGCATCGATTTGAAGCATTCCTTTTTGATGAGAAGTTTCCGCGAGTACGGGAGCCGTGTACGTAGCAGCAGTCCGGAAGCAGCATCTGGAACAAGGGTTCCCTGATCCTTGTGCGAACGACCCTCATCTGTCTTTGATTCTAAAAGGGTGGTCCAGACTGTTGAAACCCCGTCCCGACCGGCGAATTGGCAGTACAGTGAAATTGCTCAAGCAACGCATTAAGCGAGGAGAAAATCTGGGCGAATAGATAAAATCTTGCTTTGGTCAGCATTCAACTTAGCTTTCCTTGGCTATTTGGGAATAGCTTGTGTACTCCGACACATGTGTCGGAGTACACAAGCTATTCCCAACGCTGCCTCACTCCACCATTATTCTTGTCGGATATTTTAATCTCCGCCGACTATCTCCGCGTCTGCATCAAGTGAGACAAGACCAACTATACAGGATTTCCTGTTTACATCAACCACTGGCCATTCTTCTTGCTCCGTTCGATCTTTCTCAAAATATGCCCTCTCTAGAAAACACTTCAATTTTCCTGATTCATCTTGCTTTACCTTTAAATCGGGAGAACTTTTGACTTGACAGCGTCTAAACTCTTAGCTTAAACAGTTTCTTGGGACGAATTAGTCGTCGCATAGTTTTCGGATAGGCGCGGCAACGTCGGCCGGTGCATCTGGCATACCGATTGACCACATCAAGTTAGCTGGTCGATGGAAGAGCAATGCTTAAGCGCGGTACATTCGTCAAACTTCATAAAGATCTTGCTAATATCAGTGTGGCTTCTCGTGCTGTGGTAGTGCTTGGGGTGACCATCGCTCGTGTCGGTGTTGGGGGTGTCGCTCTGGCTTGAATATAGGTCAGCGAACCTTGCGACCGGTGATAGTGTTAATATGCCAGAGGACGCCTCTCAATGCCGGCACTTGCTACCGTGTTCATTTAGAGTAAAATACGCCAAAGATTCGTTAGCGACTTCAGCGCCAAACGTACATTGGCGTACGTACGTTAACCATTTCTTCGTGTGGTAGTGGCGTTACATTTTTGGTGTTGTTTGCCTGGGAACTCACGTTGGATGGTTGTCTTTTTGGAATATTTAGTTGGCAGTTTGAATACTTGTGTTCGGTCGCATTCTTGTCAAACCCACCCACCGCTGCCTTTTTGTGGGTTTGTCTGGTTTTGCGCTGATAATAACTGGAGCATCTATGAACGGTGTACCGATACATGTTTCTCTCAATGAAGAGGGGTGTCGCTCTGGCTTAAATATAGGGTCAGCAAAACTTGGATCCAGTTTGAATGCGGCAGTAGTGGTCTGAGAGTACTCACACCGCCCCTTCGCAGCTCATAATAAATATACGAGACACGGATACATCGAGAATCAGGCGAACTCTTCCGCGCCATTTCCAGCCTGATTGTCAGCTTCACTATCAATAAATCGAATCTCCTAGCAGTATAAACCCAACGCATAAACGCTCCTGACTGTACGGGTGGGGTACCCTGTGCGTATTCTGTACATCGCGTACCTGAGCTATCCATCGATGCAGCTACAGTTTTCGGATAGCTAGGATATCTGAACACAGCGTACGGTCGCAGGAGTGCGGTCAACGTGCACCGTAGACGGTCTGTAGACGGCTCTGTTGCCAGTTGGCCTGCTCCCTTGCTCCTCTGTGTGAACTACGCTGCCGATAGTTTGCTGCTGCTGGTTCAATTCTGGCCTCCCTCGCCCTTTTTTGCTTTGTTTAACAAAACAACGGCACTGTAGATCGCGGACAGTCGCCCGCACGGTACTGTAGATCTACAGAATGTCCATGGCTCCCTTAAGGTACACACGGACTAGATGGCGAGCGACAGAAGACGACAACCAAAAGCAAACGAGCAAGTCGTGCGACGAGTAACCGTTCGAGAATTTTGACGCAGACAGCTTCTTCGGACTTTTTCGAAAGTTTTGAGTCTTTGCAGGTTCTCCGTAAAAAGTGCCTGTCGTTCATACTTCGCTAAGTCAAAAACAGCACGTCAGGTCATATGATATCAGGTCATGTCATATTATGGCCCATAACCTGACGGAAGCCGCAAGCTCGCGATCTTTCGTTCCTTCCGTCGTAATTATAATATTCTCCCTTTGATCTTATCTCTGTGATCCTCAGATTTCTGATCGAGAATGTTGTCTAAAAACCAGGTTCGTCTGATTGGATTGAAGTACTGGATGTTTTAGACGGTAGAAACTTTTGAGACTGGCCAAGGCATACATATCGCAGTACCGTCCAAAGAAAGCCCGTTCCATGTACATTCGCCCTGTGAATCTGCATCGTCAACAGAAAGGAGAATTCTATGCTTTGATACAAGAGATTCGGAGCGAAGATCCGGAACAGCACCACACGTATTTCCGGATGAACAACGAGACCTTTGACCAACTACTGGAGATAGTGGAGCCACACATTCAACACAAGACTACACATCGACTTCCAATCCATGCCGAGGAACGTCTGGCTGTGACGCTAAGGTATTTGACTCGCTCATGAGCCGGCACTACGAAGACTGACGTGATGCTATTGTTTGTAGGCTTCTTGCGACCGGTGATTCGTATGCAACAGTGGCTGGGAAGTTTCAGACTGGGAAAGACGACGGTGGGTGACATCTTCCACGAAACGTGTGCCGCTTTGTATCGTGCTCTCCAACCAGAGTACCTTCCAGCACCCTCAAAAGAATCCTTCAAGAACAGTGCCGATGAATTCCAGAGACTGTGGCATTTCCCTAACTGTGTCGGCGCCTTGGACGGAAAGCATGTACGCGTGCAGGCTTTTGACAACTCGGGTTCTCAGTAACACAACTACAAGGATCACTTCTCCATGGTTCTTCTCGCTCCTGTCGATGCTCACTACAACTTTACAGTCATCGACGTGGGTGGCTATGGTAAGCAGAGTGACAGTGGCACATTCACTGCTAGTCTTCTCGGGCAAAAGCTGGAAGACGGGACACTAGAGTTACCAGAAGACGGAAAACTGCCAGCTACGGACCTGAAGATGTCTACGTCGTCGTTGCTGACCAAGCTTTTCCACTGAAAAAGAACTTGATGTGTCTATTTCCGGGAGACAAGCTTAGTCGTCCTAAACATATCTTTAATTATCGTCTGTATCGTGCACGAAGGATCGTCGAAAATGCCTTTGGTATTCTGGCCCAGCGCTGGAGGGTCTACCGTCGTACCATCCAAGCTAGTGCGGAACAAGTGGAGCGAATCATCCTAGCCACACAACTTCCTGAGACAGAAGGACGCCACGGCGAAGCCAGCAGACAAGTATCTTCCTCCTCAGTGGATCAGACACGATCCTGATCCGGACCAGTCAGTGTGGGAGTGGGAACTGGAGAAGCAGATCGACGAACAGACCAAAAATCTGGTAGCTTTACCAGCTTATTACAGTCGGAGATCATCGCAGGAAGCCAGCAATGTTCGCCAGATGTTCACAGACTACTTTTCGAGCAAAGAAGGACAGATTCCGTGGCAGGACGCAAAGGTTGACAGGGGTCTATCAAAGGAGAGAAAACCGTGAGTGTTATCATTTGATTGCTACGAGTTTGGCAAGAAAGTCAACGGGATCGTTTCTTCAAGTGGCGCACATTTCAAGGTAATACACTTGAAACCGCGCGCAACTTGGAAAGAGAAATCAGTTGACTTGTTTGCTCAGTTCCTAACGTTCCTAATCCAAATAAAATCAGCTCCAGAATAAAATCCAAATAAAATCAGCTCCAGCTCTAGCTCCAGCGAACTTGAATATAATACTTCTGTTTGTAGATGACTGGCCGTGGTGTATGTGGTGGGTATGCTGGGTTAGCCTGGGTATGCTCGATCCTCCCCGCAAGGAAGTCGTTGACGCCATTGTCAAGTGCCACCATGCCGGTATCCGCGTCATTGTCATCACTGGTGACAACAAGGGACTCGCCGAGACCATCTGCAGACGTATTGGAGTCTTCACCGAGAGCGAGAGCGTTGAAGGTTAGAAACTGAATTCTCTGGAAGCTTTAAAGACCAATGGCGTGATCCGTCGGTCACCCGCACACCTCCGAAATAGCTCAAGAACTGTATGCAGTTAGCTGACATTCTAGCTTCCTGTCTTGTTTCTCAAGCAGAACGTATAAGTGGAAAACGCGTAATCATTGTCGTTCAAACTTTTTGTTTTGTCTAATTTTCCGATAAGACTGACGTCCGGTTGCTTTCTTTCGTTTATTCTGAAAACTTTCCAGTCTGATTTATTATGGCGTGCATTACAAATTTAATACACAAGTATTTATCTGAGATAATTGACCGACTAGAAAACAATACTACAAAGTTTCTTGGGCAGATGTGGCCATTTCCGCTTCTGATTCGTCTAGCATGTATCCTGGCTTGTCATATTTTGCAGGATCTTCCGCCAAAACGCGAACTGCAAAATTACAAGCTGTTACCATATTGCTTATGACAGGAAAAATCCACCGGAAGTCGAACTGGTACCCACCTTGAAGATCAACTTCATCCAGCGAAGCATCGCTTCCGCTGGACGTAGACGCGACAGGTGTTTGCGCGAACCTGTCAGTAGATTCCTTATCGTTACGGATGTAATCTTCGAAGAACCTATGGTCAGCCTTTCCGCGCTTTCGACTTCCAGAACACGATGGACTGAATGGAGAGCCTGGAACTGGCAGCGAACATACGTCAGCGTCATCTGCATCCGATTCTGCCACCCGCCCGACAGAAACAAGTTGGGTCTGTTGGTTCTGCTGGGTCTGTTGAGAGGTCAGTCCGCTTCCAGCGTTTTTCAGCTTTTTGGACGCCAGAAGGTTGCCTTTAGTCCTGTGAGTAAATAAAAAAATTGACAAGAAGTTTTATTTTCAAACTGAAGGATCCGTTCAAACAGCATACTTACGAGCGAGTGCACACATAAGGTCGAATAAATTCAAGCTGATTTATAAACTCCCAAGGCCTCTTCCGTTCTCCCTTGTCTCCACTTCTCTTCTTCCCCTCTCTCAGCTCTCTCATGAATCTCTCCCGTAGCCCCTTCCAAGTCCTCATACACAGGGTGCGAAACTGTTCATCTGAGCCAAAGAATGTACCGTTAGAGACTATGAACTCATCGTCAATCCTGCATGAAAATCAATGGACAAGAAAACAGTTGACTCACCCTCTTCATCCGCGGAGCCCGAGAACCTACTCAGGGCTTTCGCGACTGACATCCAAGCGTTGGCTTTCATCTTGGTATCTTTGAAGGTTTTCCTTGCATTGTTATACAGCGAAGAATGGCTGCGCATCTCTTCGATTAGCGCCTCCTTGAACTGTCTCATCACCGTGGCCTCGCTTTCGTGCTCCTCTTCCTCCACTTCGCTTCAGCTTCAGTACCTGGAACAAAAAGCGAGCATTACTAATCATTAGTAGAGAGTTTGTGTACAGAACATACTTTACATATCTCAATTATGTCCACACTATCCGATTAATAAATAGTAGGACAACCGATGCTGCACCATGTTAAGAAATTCCTGTACCATAAGGGCATTGAAAGGGAGGAGCAGCACTTGATACCTTGACGTCTGGATGCCGCAGTCGGCTCGTCCCGAATTCGGTTATGGTGACGTCGGCTCCGTTTAACTAAAATACACGGTAGATGGAAAGCAGACAGAACAGAGGTGCGCTAAGGTACGCCGCCACGAATTTGCTGTAACTGGGTACGCTTTCTAGATTTCCGGTGCATCTCTTAAGCACACGAGAGACTACTGGCCAAGGCACAAATGGTAGCAGCAGCAGGCCGTTAACAATGTTCACAGCCAGACACAACAGAAGTGCAAGCCTTCTTGTGTGATGCAACCGGTAATGATGTGGGAACAAGCACGCCCATAATCGGTTCACGGCAATGAGAACCTCGACATTTTGAACACCGATCCATCCCATGTAGAAAAGCGTCAAGCAGAAGCAACATAGACCGGGGTTCAGCAATTGTTTGTAGTCGTAGGGACGAACTATAAATAGAACAGCTAAAGTCAAAACGGCTAGTTCGGACAGAAGGACGAATATGATATAGGTATTGAAGGGTGTCCGAATTGATCGGTGCCTTGCGAAGATGTAAAGGTCGATAACCACACCGGAAAAAAGACTCGATATTGCAAAGCCGGTCAGAGTAATCTGCACTCCAGTTTCCCAGTTCACAGCGTCGACTGTGGTACTGGGGTGCGTCTGGTTCAGCTGTGAACTGTTGGTTACAAACGAATAGTTAAACAAGGAAAGATCTGCAGTCAGCTTCGGTGAAATGGCGTTCGCGATACTAGAAACAGCCGCCATTTCGATCCGTTGAAAAGCTGGACAGGTTGGACGTTCAAATCGATGTTACTAAAACACAACACAATACGAACCAAAACCCGCGGCAGCAGAATATTATGATCATGCAGATAAGAAGAAAGCCAATTGCAATTTTGGTACGTACGTATATGACCACATGACGTTATTGGTTCATACGAAGTATCCATAATTACCCTTCATTATCCTCAACCGTCTGAAGATGCTTTGTGTTTGGAGACCAGGCCCTGGGCAAAATTTCTACTATATCGAAGTCACACAATGGTTTCATAATATGCATAATATACGCCTCCGAAGAACTCAGTATAGCGCATTATCCCTCGAAACAACCTTGGAGGTTGGATTAGAAAATTATCAAGTGGGATGTCACAGTACGCTTGTCACTGGCGTTTCAAGGTATTGTTCGGCGATGATCATTAGGGCTCGGGGTGAGATGCTTTTAGTAGGAAGTGTTCGTTGGGGAAAGAGATCATCAAGGGAGGAGGTCTTCGGGTACGAGGTCGTTCGTTGCCGAGGTTTTTTGTGGCCGAGGTTTTTTGTGGCCGAGGTTGTCTGAGTACAAGGTTGGGAGAAGAAAGTGTTATTCGGGGCCGACTGACAGTTTCAAGGCAAAGAGTTCTTCGCGACAAAGGGTGTTAGGTTAGCAATTTAGAGGACAGAGCATGTTAGAGGAAATTATCGTACCGGGGACTGCGCCGTCACTACGGTATGAGAAAAGGTGGCAACAAGGATCGGCTGCCACTCAAACGGTCATGCCCGATACCACAAACTCACAGGGGTTACCTCGAGGTCTGTTTTCGTTTCACACGAAGAAACGATAAGGTCTTTTACACTGACAAATGCTAAAGGAGGTACCTTAAGCATAAAAACAGACCCGACGAGTAGCCAGATGTAATCAATTTAAGAAACATCGTAGAAAACCGCCCCAGAACCCAAGCAGTCCTGCGGGACTTCGTTGGGTCGACACTTCGCCTTCCGCGTAGGGGTTTCCAGCGAAACTAGTACAAAGTCCAGGCAGTGGCTTTTCACAAGGGATTCACGCCAGTCGGTCCACTCCGGTCTTGAAAGTGGTACGGCAGAAAGATAGACTCTGATCCACATGATGAGATGGACTGAATAGGCGAAGCTAATTTCTGGACCTCCTGGCTAAATTTGAGGAATAGGGAGCGACTGCCGTACGTGGACGGACAAGTCTGTGCCGATGATGTAGTGTTTTTGATTGAGGCTTGAGTGTTTTGAGTGTTTTTAACGCTTGCGCTACCAGGGGTGAAACTCACTTTCGTGGTTAATCCTAACGCGCTTGCGCGTGAGCATGTACGGCTCAAATGTTTTGCTTTGTCCGAAGAACCACGATGTCTACTGGTTTCAGTCATCGACCAGTGGCTAGCGATTCCTGAGAAACTCGAATATTAATTTTCCGTTTTGTGATAAATCTCACCATGGCCAGTAAAGTGCTTCTTGATAAGCTCCTGATCGATAGAAAGCCTTCTAAAGAATTAGAGTTCGAGTCAAGATACCGTTACAGCTTTCCAAACAGTTCTGGTCTTGGTCAAAGCTCGGACTGTGGTCAGAAAGAAATTCCGATGTCCGAGGGTTTCATTCGGCAAGTGGCGCACTTCCGCCTGATTTTCCAAATTTTGGCCAATCAAGGAGGTGGTGATTGATCGAATCTGGTGATGCCCCAAAGTTTCCACCAGTCAAAACGCGACGAAAGCGACTTTCACCCCTGGTATTCTTAGAGTATGAAATCGCGTAGTAGCGTAATTGTTAATTGCGTTTATGATTGAGACGGAGGGGTGAACACCTGATCGGACCTGATTCTGCGGTAGACCGAACAGCTCACCACAGAGTACTCCAAGCTGCGCGGAAGCCTCTCAGCGACGAGGCGTCAGGGTCAGGGTCAGGATCAGGATCAGGATCAGGAAGTCCATTAACTGAATTAGAAAACGACATTAACATAGCACCGATGAATCAGTGAATGGATTTCTTGATCCTGATCCTGACGCCTCATCGCTGACAGGTTTTCGTAATCTCTCAAATGTGACACCAAATCAAAGTTGGTCAAGTCAGAGAGCTTTGGTTGCTACATAGGGACAAATTTGTTTGAACAATTATTCATAGGGGTTCAACAAGTTTTCAAGCTGATTTTATTACAAACTACCGGTTCGCCCGAGCTTCACAACTTTTCAAATTAACACCTTGAGCACCACGCGATTTCATGCTTTGAGAATACGAGGTGGGAAAGTCACTTTCTTTTCTTTTCAACTGGCCAAAACTAGAGGGTGTCGCCAAAGTGGTCCAATCATAACCTACTCGATCGGCCAAAATTTGGGAACATGGTGTAAAGTGCGCCACCTATCAACTCAAAACGCCTAACCTTCATGATTTTATCTTGACCACTGGGCAGATCTTTTCGCAAGATTCAAAAGTGTTTGGTCTCAAGCTGAAAGTATTTTGGAAACTGCACCAACCGACAGCCTGGCCGGAAAAAACTTTGCTGGCTACGACGGAATTTCATCAAGAACGGAAAAAAATCCAGACAGTTTTGTAGAGCTACTGGTCAGTGGCCGTTAGTTGCAGTCTGAAGAGAAATTGATTCTTCAGGCAAACGGGAAAAATCGAGCAGTAAAAGTTTAACTGCAATTTCGCTACATACAAACTAGTGTGCGCCAGGAAAGTGAGTTTCCCGCCCGGTGCTCAAGGTGTTAAGCACCACGAACCTCTATGCATTGTTTACATCGGGAAACCCAGTCGTCAAACATTTCGTGGTAAAAATGTTTTTTGAAGGCGTCATCGATAGCGCTTCGGTCGAAAATGTTTTTTCTTCTAAGAAATCTTTCAGTTTTGGAAAGAGCCCAAAATCGCAGGAGATAAGGTACGAACCTTTACTGAACCCAAAATGCACCCAAAACTCTGTAGCAAACCAGGACTGGTTCCAAATGTTCTATGGTCGGTATAATGGATCGGCTTTTCCGATCAGGGAAGCCATAGATAATGGGCTGATATAACTACAGAGATGAATTGTTTTACGTTTTAAATGTAAAGAAAGGATAGTCTGTCTAAGTGTAGTTGTTTGTCTTTCGTTTCGTTATCTTCCCGCGTTTTGAGGACACAATATTGTCTTTTCAGTAAAGACTTCACAGAAGAGTCCGATGCTTTAACCTCAACATGTTTGCGCAAGTAGACACGACCGGAAGGGGTTGACTGGTGTGCCTAACTTTCTCGCACGCGCTCAGGGCTTCAGGCTATGGCATAGCCATGTTTGTAGGGGAAAACAAAGTAGGAAGTAACAATGTCTTGACAGACAGCCAGGCGATACAATGTATCGTTTTCACATTTTAATGCGAATTGCTCGTCTGGGTTCGCTCCACTTAAAGAAGCCCGACAGCATTTTTGTATCAACTTCACGTGACAGCGGAACTACCAAAGCAATTACAAAGCAATTTGAGGACAGAATATTATCTTTTCAGTAAAGACTTCACAGAGAGGTCCGATGCTTTAACATCAACATGTTTGCGCAAGTAGACATGACCGGAAGGGGTTGACTGGTGTGCCTAACTTTCTCGCACCCGCTCAGGGTCTCAGGCCACGGCATTGCCATGCTTTTAGGGAAAAACAAAGTGGGAAGTAACAATGTCGCGACAGACAGTCAGGCGATACAATGTATCGTTGACACATTATTACGTGAATTGCTCATTCTATCCTCCACTCAATGAAGCCCGACAGCATTTTTGTATCAACTTCACGTGACAGCGGAACTACCAAAGCAATTACAGTGGCAGTGGTCTATTGAACTGTTACTGAGTTTACTTGGCTGCTGTTGAAGAAAATTTCCACTGCGCGCTCCAAATATGTGTACAAACTAGCATGCCGAAGAAAATAGCTACCGTTGGTTCAAATCCGACGGGACCTGACGCCTCGCGTCACACGACGGGTCATACATTTGAGGTCTCGCTGCTAACACGAAAACCAATTGGTTGGGCCAGCTTTACGTCTGACTGCCTTCTCCCGTCGCCTTCTTCTCCGTTGCTAATGCCTCCCCAGGGTGATATTGGTCGATGCGATGGGAGATAATGCGGCATCAAAACAAATTGCCTATTTGTGAGTGCAGTAGCTACCCCAACCGAAAACGTCGGTCCGGACTTGTCTTAGGTTTCTCGGTTGTTTATGCAGACCGAAACCCCATGAAAAAACGTTCAACCGAGTTCAAGCAACAAAGAGTGCTTTCACAGCTACAGCTACAGCTACAGCTACAGATACAGCTCTTGTTAAGCCACTAACGGCAGAAAGGTCATCTCGAACGGAAGAGTGTTGTTTGACGGACTGGGGGCGGACGTCAGTACTGTGCTTTCGTGACACTCGCTTCGAGACGTTCGGGCTGAAGCGATATCGGATTACGTCTTCCTAAGTGAATGGGAGGCCAGGCCAGTGCCGTTTTCTTGGTCTCAGCTGCTCAACTTCCTCGATGGTCTCCGGTAACGAAAGACCTTTAGTTTCCCGAAGCAGCCAGGCAGCAAGAGTTGCAAGTAGAGACACCAAACCCACAAATAAGAAGCCACTGCCTTTGAAAGCGACTCGCTCCACCTGAAACAAAATACCGGAGGTTTCTTCCAGCGTTGCACAGCTGCGTAAACGAACTTTACCATAAGTGGCAGTAGAGGTGTCACCATGCATCCGATACTCAAAGCTGTAAAACACAGGCAGAAAGCGCTACTTCGGATGACAGTAGGAAACAGTTCCGTTGTGTAGATTGAGGTAACGCAAAATGTCGCCACGTAAGCCATTCTACTGAAGAAAGACATCACGTTTGCTGCTGCAAGTTGAGATGTGGTTGATGCAGGAATCACCCCCGCTATGATTGCAAAAATCCCGCCAACGAAGAAATAGCATGTTAAAGGGAGACGGTTCCCCCACCTGCGAAGAACAGCACCAAAGGGTTCAACAGCAACTTGTCAAACATAATCACTATCAGTCGTGTACTTTGCACTCAGGTAAGTTGCGAGAAAGGTCGGGATTAGGGCAAGTAGTCCCTCGATGGCCAAGTCAAGGTAGACATCAGTAGCAATGGCACTGCTGAGGTACGAGGTGCCGAAAAGGCCGAAACTCGAAGCGAACCTGTGTACAAAACCGTAGATTTAGTCCGAAGGAAACGTCTTGGAGCAAATTCCGTTTGCCTACCAGCACAACAGGTTTAGCACCAGCGTTTCCCGGATGAGTGGTGTACGGAAACCTAAAACCAAAAACACGTTGTTTTCGGATCGTGACCCAGGCTTTTCTGTCCTTTTCTCGATACGAGACGAAAAATATACAGCACATCGTTCGCCAAAATCAAGCAGCAAGACGGCTCAACAGCTGGCTTAAAAAATGCCAGCAGGACGTTCGACCGACGTTCCGTACACGCGCCTGGCCTAAATATG
>BDGG01000015.1:380201-397259 GCA_001949185.1 Ramazzottius varieornatus | reverse complement strand
ATATTTAGGCCAGGCACGTGTACAGGTTGCGCTTGAACGTCACTACGAGGAAAAGGTTGTTGATAGCCGCGCCTTATGACCAGCAGGCCTTTCGATGGCCTGCTCCTGGTAACAGCCGGCTGACTCAACAACCGTTCCCTCGTAGTTCTAGGTGCATTCACACGCCTGCCTCGTGTCGAAACTTTCCGCGCAGGCAGTCAATACGTCTTCGTTCTTACAGGTTCATTTTGCCGAATTTTCTATGTCGATGTATGGTTTTCTGCTAAACTTCGGAAATATACAGCGGAAACTCACAGTCAATAAAAGTGTACACTTTTCCGTTGCTGGTTGTAGTTCCCGCATGAGACTGACTAAATCGTTTGATCCGTATCCAGTTATCGTCCGATAGTTCTATCCTGTTGAATTTGGCAACGAACCGACAATTCCGAACGAAGTCTTCCCCACGGTTTTTCACGTGAAGCCACGTCAAAGATTCAGGAGCGAGCATGAAAACAGTGTTGAAGCAAGACTGTGTCGTAACGTGCAGCGGTGCCCCGGCAAACAGGACTTTGTGAAAACAGTCGGGGAACAGCAACTTCGGTGCTTACGTCACGAGCCGAGCCGTAACATTGGCCGTGTATGTGCGTTGCACCAATGGAGCCGTCTCGTTGCAAAATTCGTTCGCTTAAATTAATCGATTTAGCGATCAGCTGATCGTGAGGTCAAGGGCAATACAGACAATAAAATAGTTTTTCCACAAAGACCTGTTTGCCGGGGCACTGCTGGTAACGTGCAAAGTGTAAAACAATAATTGCTAATCGTGATCAGGGTACAGTATAAGGAGCTATGTCCGACACACTGTACTGATAACTTTACGTGATGCTTACCAGAAAAGAGGAACGGCGGTAACGCAAAACACCGCAATGAAAATTTGAATGTGAATCCAGTTTTGCAGAAGAAAGCCAATCAAGGCAGTCAGCAATAAACCCATATTATATTGGTTTTCTGAGAATGTTCCCCATAGCACTCGCTTGTTCGGTGGAATCCACTCCATCATAAGCACAAAGAAGGCTGTGTTCATAATCTGAAACCAAACGCGTGTTCGCCTTTGCCACCCGGACAAAGATTACGGACAAAGATTAGTTCATACTCTTAATGTACCTGCCGAGCCGATCCAACTGTGAATCGCAGTAGTGTGAATGAAATGTAGTCTCGGGAAAAGATTAGTCCAATTTGAGATACCGTGTAAACTCCGTAACTGACGAAGAGAGTAGGTCGCCGGCCAAAGTGGTCGGTTGCCCACCCGGAAATAGGCGATGCGATCACCCAACCTAGACGACTTTCTGTTTGAATCTGTTCTCAACACGATCGATTTCAATCCTTATCTACATGCAAGGCAGGATATGGTATAGCTACTGTATAATAATTCACTGCAGTAGCGGGGATGTTTAGTGTTTGTCATCCGGGGCCATCTGACGGCATAAGTCGGGATTTTTTGCTTCCACCATTACCCGTCAGATCGAGGCGGACGAGGCAAAGACCTTGATGCTGATTGAACAAACTACGACAAGCCAGATATTGCTGGCTGCCACCCGCTACTTGATCGCATATGCGGGTACAGCCTGACGTAATGGACTACCGCTGTCCTTTGGGAAAAGCTAATCTTCATACAGCATGCAATACGCCGACCGTACTCGATTTTAACTGTAGGTCTGCGAAAGATAACATAATCTAGGTAATGCAAAGGGTTTAAACATTGTGGGCAGCACTGTCTTGATTTTTCTTCGTGCACCTGTTGGCAGGGCTCCAGGTTTTTCAACATTGGACGTACCCCTGCTCTACCCAGAGATGATTTGTTCGATTTTCGACTCTCCTGAATGTGTTGAAAGCTCTAAAAAACGGTGTTTGAGTCCACCAGAACAAGAGCTGGGCAGGTAAGAAGGATATATAAAATTCACCCGAACTGCGTCCCAAACATCGTTATTTGTCCATCGCCAGTACAAAAAGAGATGTCTAGCAAAATTGTCTTGCGGAATTTTTCAACATCGGTTTTACACCTCACTTTACAACAATATTCACGGACGAAAGACTTCAGTTTTGAATATCTTCCGATCTTGTCCGATTTCAGTGAAATAAATTTTAACAAATACGAGGGAGTGCGTTCTACAGAGTGAGCATGAGTTTTTGGTGCAAAGTGTAGAGATGAGGGAGAAGAGAAACGCTCGGTTTGAGTTGTCCGCAAAAGTAAGGTGTAAAGCCCATATTGGAAAATTCCGCAAGACAACTTTGCTGGACATCTCCTTCTGTGCTATCTGAAGAAAGATGTTTTTACTACGTTTTGGCCATTTAGATTTTGCCCTGAACCTGTCACGTGAGGGGAGAGCGGCGGTAAAAAAGGGCCCATATTTCCTTGTCTGATCACCGACTTTTACCGGTTGGCTGTTAAAACCAGCTACTCACCTCTCACTCGATACGGAAGTATAGAATGTGTTCTACTTGGCGGTCTTTGAATTAGAAAAATCGAACGACGGGTTCAAAAGATACAAGCAGGCGAATGAAGACCATGGGTGTACGAGGACCCATGAGCGCGACTGCATATCCTGATATCGACAACTGGCTACTTACCCAAGAAATAAATCACGGTGGCTAGGTTGACCAGGGGGCTCTTGTCGCATACCAAGTCCATCTACGGGGTGCAGTATCATCACTAACACGGATCGCGATGCACTGTTATGTGAGAACCTCCAGAAGACGCTAGCACGCTATGTCTCTTACATCTCCAATGATAGACCACTGACGGCCAGGATAGACATACTCGAAACCATCAGGACAGCTGCAAGTCCGGTCTTCAGAATTCCAGGGGGTGATGTTAAAACTTGTGAAATTCGCGACTGAAGTTGAATTAGCAGGATGATATAAATTATGGTCTCCGGGAGCGCTGCTGCAACTTACAAACAGGGGAGCTATGCCAAAAAAGATTACCACGTAGTCGTTTATTGACAATGGAAGGTAAATAGATGATAGGAATATAAACTGGATGATCTGAAAAGGTCCGGGATTTCCCAAAATTGCAAGAACCTCATCCACATCGACGTATTCCGCACCGCCATTCATGTCTAAAGAAGCTGCACAGTTTGGACAATCTCAAGTGAATCTTTTGAGACAAAACGTTTTCGAAGATAGGTATTGACACAATAGTCTATAGAACTTGCATACTCGAAAATCCTCTTTTATTAAGACTATGCGGTCTGCCGCCATTACCTGGGTTCTCACTAAAATATCAATTCTAATACGTTCAGTCTAGACCACTCGATTATCGTATCATTGTCGTACTCTCGAATAGTACAGTATTTGCCAGCAGCTGAGAAGCGCCGCAGGTTTTGCGCCACGTGATTGTTCAGATGCCAACAACTCCAGTTAGCTTCATGTTGAAATCAAGACGGTTTTGTTACCTTTGTGTACACGCCAACCAGTCCAGTACAGTGACAGTACTCTCAAAGCGAAATACATGGGACTTCTGAGAACGAAACGAGTGCTTGAGTTACGGGTGAAGGCTATCGAAGTTCTTGTTGATCTAGGCACTGTCGTGGTACTCGGGCCCGATGTTGGAGGTTTCGCGGTACTTGGGATTAATGCGAGAACCATCGTGGTGATCTCGCTGGCTTTGAGAATGACCGTAGTTTCTGCGCTCGCTGAGGTCACAACGGTGTTTGTAAAGTTTGACGTGGAATTTCGTTTGGACGGGAAGAGACTTTTGTGGTTCGACATGTCTGAATGTTACAGACTCGCAGCGTGGCTTCTGGTATTTACTCACGCCAAAAGCTTGTATGCCCGCGTTCTCGCGATACAGGGTATGACTGCGTTTGGGCGTGCCGCAGCTTACGTAGTGTACAGTTGTCGAGGATCAGTGGGTGAACCTTCTCGACCCACTCCACCAAAGACATCAGATCTCATCTTCCCTGGGTTCACCGAGAGGCAAATAATGCAGACCATCCAGTGACGGATCGCTGCTTTTCGGCAGGCGGATAAAATATTTGGTTGTCTAAACTAAGATTATACACATACCTTTTAGATTACGCCATCTGTGATGGAGTCAAACATCGGTTGCGTCAAACACAATGTCGAAAGTGCTTCCCAGCCCGTGGTCAAATTTGATTAGCAGTTGTAGAAACATTACTGCAGTCATACTGAACTTGTGCAGGCACACTAAACCACACAAATTTGATCACGGGCTGAGAAGCATTTTCGACGTTGTATCGGTTACGCGTTTCCTTGATCGATGAGCGAAACTTGGGGTCGTTAAGCCCGGAAAGGTGGACTAACGGTGGTAGAATCCAGGGCACAGCATGCTTAAGGTTGGGGATCGGGGGAGAAGATCCAGGGTTTTCCGGTCATGTGATCTCTGGATCTTCCTTCTTGTGAGGGTTGGAACTATGGTCCGTATATTTTTCTATATCAGCGTGAAAAGTTTGCCGGGGAGTCGCGGCGCCTAGTTTAAGAGCAGTTTCTAAAGAATTCCTCTCTTATGGTTCTTATACCTTAAATCGAATATCAACTGGAAAGATTAGAAAGCAGTGTGTTTATTAGTTTTGCTGCATCGCTCCATTGTGGTTTGCTTCTACAGGACACCTTCTCTGTAAAATAATTGTCGCAGCAATCATCAAGCCACATCGCATCATCGACATATTCTACAAAAGCTATCGCTTGATAACGTAACAATTTCTTCTGCTGATTGGAAAAAGTAAATGATGGTGTGACAATGATTGCTGTTAATGGACAGATGATTACCTGGCTGTGATTAATTCGTGCATATTGCCGCTTCCGAGTTTCTGTAGAGGTATGGCTTCGGCAGCCCTATTTTTGGCACATTATTTTTGGTACCAAATGACCCTTCTCTAACATGAAATCTGAGAGAATATTCAGGGGTATCGAATGGTAGCTTTGCCGTACCTCGCCGTGGCTCAAAGTCTCACAAAACTGTTCGCCCTTCTGGGGAGACACTCTGGGAACTTTCAGGGGTAACCACTAACTGAAACCCCCCTTCCAGGGGGTTGGATGCCAGAACGACTACCTACGCATTTTCATGCTACGTGACATCATCCTAACCTCAGAACTTTCTGACTGAAAAATTCGAACCCCTTCAGACTCTTTCGTACCACCTCTGGCTGCATGTACGATACCCTGCAATGCAATCTGACGATTGCCGCAGTGCCCATCTCAACCCAGTTCGTGTACGATCGGTCAGTATGAGGGAACATTAACTCGAACGTGCGGTTTCGTTCAAATTAAATCCAAAACAGGGTTCATTGGCGAGCTAGTAGGCGGCGCTCTCGCGGCACCTTGTGTGTACTTGATCCGAGGATAAATTGCGGGACAGGTTTCGCACGTCCTTATGAACACGCACGAAAAGAAGGATTCGGCCAGTAAAAAGTATGGGCCAGTCGGAAAAGTGTAATATGGACAGATTCGGTTTCGTGCACTTCGAGGTTCTGTTCAGATTCGCACAACTCCACCGCTCGACTTCGTTGATGATTGATAACGGTGTCGAATTTATATTCACTAAAAGATTAAAAAGTCGGGATAACTGAAGTGGCAATATTTTTCTCGAACAAAATGAAGTACTGCATATATTCGCTGCATCCGGGCAGTACGTACGTACACCTACATGATGATTCATCCCCGTAGGGAGGCCGCGCAGGCAGTAAAACCAGACCGGGGCTGTGCTTCACTTGTACGACGACTTGCTGCGCGGATGCAGCGAATATTTACAGTATCAACAAGGGTATTCGAAGTCGTCACAATCCAAACATCAGGCACAGCCAGTACCGTATCAAGAAACTTCTTGAAAGCGCCCATATGGTACAGTGCGGATATCCCAGGCTCAATGTAGAGCACTGGGCCGCAGGTCCAAAAGTACGCCGCAGCTGTGCTGCGCTCATTTCCAAGTCGCTGTGCGCCGCGCTGTGCTGCACAACCTTCATGAAGAGTAGCTAGGCAGTTGCGCTGCAGATGCATATTATCCTGGTGCAACTACGCGGCATGCTGATGTACTGACGTGTTTTATAATTTTGTCGGCGAAGTCGGCAGTCAAGCTGAAAAACGTTGCCCTAAAGTACGGCAAAGCTGAGATGCCCGAAGTTCGAATGCCCAAGAACTCCAATTTTTGTTAAATGTCGGTACGTGGATCTGCGCGGCAGTCTTCGGCTTTCTGCCGCATGCAGTGCTTTGCTGTACACATTTCGTCAATTTGCAACGCACAGCTGCAGTGCAGTACTGCGCATACGGCCAGATTCCGTGCTCTAGTTGCATCATACTGCACAAACAGTGTTATTTTACTTTGACTTTTGGGATTTTAATTCCTGTTACAATCGTTGCAATTCTACCAGATTTTAAAATTTTGATTGCAGGAACGGCTCTCGTAAAATTTTCTATTATGCATCAAATTTACTTGTGTTAGCAGCAGAAATTTTAATTTTTTCAATTGTGGGCGATCCAACGTGGCACATTTACGCCATGCTGACGCACTGTTAGCTCAATGCACCGCAGCGGCACAAAACGCACCATTCACGGTGCGCGGAACGAAACTATGTGGTACGCAGCTCGTTTCGCATGCCCCGGTCAAGACCCGGTGCGTTTGGCCTGGTGCGCAAACTGAGCTCATACGCAGTACCTAGGTTGCGTTGTGCGGATGTTGTCTAGTGTCAAACAACGAAAATCATGCGAAAAATATCATAGATCGCGCACTTTCGGCCCTTTTACCGCATTTTAGGCTCATTGTAATTGCAGTTTGGGCTGATTTTAATTATCTATTTTACTATCTCACCATCCAGCCAATTTTACTATAATTTTACTATATAGTAAAATCCGTTGGCTGAGTTTGCCAATTTCAATTATCATAGTAAAATTCAAAACGGCCGATTTCCGACCATTTTAAATAATCCGTTACAATCATTAAAATAACACTGGTGCACAAGGCCTACGCGACCTGTATTGTGTGTATCACAGTGGCAGCGTGATAAAGCGAGCTACACTGTGAAAATGATCAACTTACGTGACGTCATGCTTCAATTTTGATACATTCGATACGGGCCGCGCCGGCGCTGATAGTGCATGCCGAAAGGTGTGTGGTTTGTATCGTAATGGCGCCTGAAATTGTTATCTGTTACTGGTAGATTTCGTCAATATCTGGACAGAATTTCCGGCCACTGACCGGAAGCGACAGCCGCCAGATAAACCGATCGATCTATCGAAACGTTGCGGCTTTCGGCCGGTGGCCGGAAATTTCTTCCAGGGCGGTAATCGGGTCAGGCGCGTGTACCGTAATGAGATATCCAACGGTCTGGTGGAAGTGTAAGCTCTGGTGAATGTTGCCTCCTTCTCAATTGAGCGTAAAAGTGGTGCTCTGTGAACATTGTAGTCCAGTATTATCGGTTGGACAAAAGCAGCAGGTTTTTGTCAGAACACTGCTTGGGCTTTGGTATCTTCCGTTGGACTGGTTGATGACCCTCTTATACGACTGCTCTATTTCGATTTAGTTTGCTGGGCAAAGATCCGCACGACATAGTGTAATGCTAAAAGCATACAACAAACTACATCACCTGTTTCTGAATATCTAAAACAAAAAAGACCTCTTCTAAGCCCTGAGCATAAGGAAAAGTGCCCAAAACACAAGCGGAATTGCCTTTCTGAATGTCAGCAGGCAGCCGGCAGTGCATGTAGTCAAGCGCTCGACTCTTTGGCGGACACAGCGAGCATTCTGGCTTTGTCCAGCACTGAGCTTGTTTCTAGTATTTCAGCGAAGCATCGGTCAGCAAGAGGCTGACCCCAGACGCGCTGTACTCCTCTGAGGGCAGCTATCGGAGGCTCAGTTCCCGACTGAACACTCCAGCTTGCCAACTCATCGGCGCACAGGTCATCCACGTCAAAATCAGCGATCATTCCGGACACTAGACGTCTTGCAGAGTAGATCGAGGCCAAATAGGCCGGGAGGGCAATCTGCTCTGCTCGACGGATGCCGAGGCCACCTTTATCCACTGGTAAGGTCGCTTGCTTCCATACGTCGTCCGACATGTTGATGTTGGAGATCTGCGCAACGCTGCGCCGGAGCACGCCGTCTAACTCTTGTAGCAGCTCAGGGAAGGTCCAGGTTGGGCTACACCTTAGAACATACAAGAGTTTAGGCAAACTCAGACAATTCTTTCATTCATTCTTCTTATTCATGTTGCATACACATATATGTCGCATATACACCCTGTCCCAGCCAACTTGCTACCGCTCATTATATTGAGTTGATCTCGACTCGATCATTGTTCAACGTTCGAACTAGTTTCCCCTGGTTGAACATCCTAGTGGCCATCTCAACAGAAATTACAGGCCGGAAATCTGCTTACGGGCAGTGGAGATCGACCTAGAATCAGAAAAGGTGCGAGGCGAAAAAACTCACAACTGTGCAGTTTTTGGGACCGTTTTCGAAAATTATTTCTTCGGTGTCTTGCAGAGCACCTGCATTTTTTTTTGTTAAAATAATTAGGACCGAGTCTGAGCCACGGACAGGGCGGTCGGAAACGTGAATCTGTCGGACTGAACGAGAGCTAGACTTTTCCCGGCAAATGGCCAAATTCACCAGTTTTAATTCATTTGCCGACCTAGTTCGATATTCCTATGGTCTTTTTTGTTTTGTAGTGACAGCGTAGATATTTTTGGGCCTAACGTTATTAGACTGGTGATCGCAATTCTGAAGACAAAATGATGCGGCCCATGAAGTATTACCGTAGAGCGAGGCTACAGAAAACCTTCCGATACAGTAACTTATGTAAGGTTGCACACGTCCTACTGTATCCGTCTTGTTCCACGTGCTGTCGATCTTACAATCATTGTTTCGTTTATATGTCCTGAAACAATTACCCGCTGCGGTTTTTGGAAACAGCAAACTATCTCCGACAAACCTTTGATAGCTTTTCGGACTGACGGGTTACCGAAGCCCTTAATCAACATTATAGAGATTGAGTTGCCACTCCCGTTCACTTTGCCACTGTAGCTACGGCCTTGCTCCGCCCCTTTTGTGACGTGTAACTACATTTCGCTTTCCGGAGCTCCCCTTATTTTCGAAAAACAGCGTCATCGGAGTACGGTTGGCTAGCATTGGGAAGCATAGTGGCTGCCCAACTATTCAAAGTTCTGATCGGCTGTTTCGCTTATGAGTGACGTCGCAACTCATCTTAGCTACAGTGGGACTTTCATCTGGCGGTGGCAACTTAATGTCTGCATTTATTCAAGCTCGCTACTAGCTAACAGCTTTTCGACTGGAGAAAACCTCAAGGTTCACACTTGATGTCGCATTCCAGAATCGGAATGCAAGGGAGGCCCTTGTGGGTTTTGGGAATAGTCTTTGGAACGCAGCACGACTCCTATGCTGAGCAGCCAATCCCCATCCCTCCATTCCGACGTTCGGTGCAGTACGAGTAACACCACGGTTCTTGGCTCCTCAACAAGAAGTTAACTGATAACTTGCTTTTCAGTTTAAATAGCGTGTTCTTCAATGAACGAACTCGGAAGTAACTTTGCCGGAATGGAGGCACTCGTAATTCTGATACGACGCGAATCCGAATGCCCCTTTTATTGAGCAGGGAACCAGTATAGAAAATGTAGGGTGGGCGGGTGGAAGATAAATATTCTCGTGTAGCAGCACGAGAAGCGAAAGTTTTCTCATCGGCAAGGAACATCATCGAGAAGAATGTGGGGTATGTTGTGTAGAGAGGAGGGAGTACAGATAAGGAACCCGATATCGAGAACGAAAAGTCAAATGATGCGTAACAATGAAACAGCCGGGCTTACGCGAGCAGGAAGAAAGATGTGGTGTAATGGGAAAGGCAGTAGATAGCACACTTTAACCAGAATTAAATTCAATTCGATTTTGATTCAGCCGTGACGCCCGAATATCGAAGACCTTACCACGAGTTATCCCAAGTTCCAGAAAACGTTTTCCACGCTTGAACGACATTTTCACCGGGGACCCAGTAATAACCAGCAAAATCGTCAAATACGGTTATCCCGGCCAACACTACCACGAAGCCACAACGGTATGTATAGGAGGCCAACTGTCGTTTTGTCCTAGGACTATCATCTTCTCATAATAAATGTAGATTCGCTGCTTCTGCGCAGTACGGTATCGTATACGTGAAGTACAGCCCCAGCCAGGGTTTAGTGCCTCTTCAGACCCCCTCTGGCAGTCCATCATCACCTACTGGGCGGACGCAAAGAATCTTTGCAGTATCTCATGAGTAGGCTTGCCTCGACGCGACCGGGTCGATCGACCCGGGGTCGAATGGGTTACGAACATTTTCATTTGTATCATCGACCTATTCGACCCGCTAGCATCGAACCCGGGTTAACGGGTCGACCCAAACATACTGCAACAGGGTTTTTAAATGTACGAGTATTTATTTTGAACATGGATGATTCGAATGATCACACCAGCGCCGTCAGAAAGAACGTGTTTCAACTATGAGATAGGCAAAAAGTTGAAGTTGCAGTAAGAGTAAGTCTGCGAAATTTTGAAATCAGGTTACGACAAAGCTACACACGAAGCTGATACTAGTAGACAAATAAGCTACTCTAAAAGTGGGCATGTGCTAAACGGGCTTAATGAACTGATCAAGCTGTATTTCGAGTGCTGATCGGCGTTCGCCGTTTATTCAAGATGTTTTCGCACTTGAGAAATACTGAGAAACATTATTGTAAACAGCGCTCCACACATAGTCATAGCAACAGGTAATCTTTTGAGTATACTGTATACGATTATGCAAAAATTTTCTACCGAAAAAACACGCGATGTTTTTGAGAAACGATCAGAGGCGGCTTGAGCCTATTGAACTTCGGGCTATACAGTGATTTTCCGCATGCGTAGCTCAAAATTCGGCAGCCAATCGATAGATCATTCGCACAAACATGATCCATTACTGGCGTCAAGTTGGGGGAATGTACTGTATGGCCAGAAGATGGTTAGCTACGTACAGCTGTCTCTGGAAACAATGCCTTTACTGCCGATTCTCTTAACTAACTTATAACGGGTCGATAATACAAATGAAGACGTTCGTAACCTCTTCGACCCCGGGTCGAGGCAAGCCTACTTATGGGACAGCTTTTTCAAAGCGGACGGCTGTCGAGGAGGAAGGTCGCCTATCAACCTGGTCTTTGCCAACGAAAGCGAATATTCTGTCGTCGATCCCAAAGATCCGCTAGCTCGGATGAGAAAAGCCTGGTTCAGAACGAGGCTTACTAAGTTGAGCTCGGTTGGATTACCTTTCGTACTTTGAGCGTAACACAGTACGAAGACCCCAAGATTCTACTGTATATTCTTTTCCATGGGCAACTTTATCACAATCCTAATTAACCATTTCTAACTTAGCCATTTGAGTTCACAAACAACACACTTTTTTGCAGGTATGCCCCACAAACAGTGTCGCAACAGGGATAACTACCTGCATTACAGCCTGTGCAGTATCAAGAAAACCCAGTCGAGATACCACAACACTGAAAGTGCTGATCCTGCTCACAAGTTCTTGATACCGCAGAGAGAAACCCCGCCGAGTTCAGTAGTCTTTTAGGTACACGCGGCTGGCCCTATTAATGGCCTGGACAAAATTCCTGGGCACTGATTTCCGAATCAGCGGCTCCGTCAGTTGTATTCGCTTGCGGCTGAAACAGGACTGGTTTCACCACACATTACCGCTTTACCTACACGAACAACCAAACGTTTGCACAGATCTTCTCAATCATCGCAGATCTGGTTTCCGTCTATATGCTTGGTCATTTTGCTAGGAAACTGCAGCTCTGATGGTAAATCAACGTTAAAACTTGACTTTTCTCGCCGGAAAGGCCTTTACTTAGGCAATCCACCACCTTATGAAGGCAACCGTGCGAACTGCCTTTTTCAAGCTATCCTCCGTATACTTTCGCTGTCTCTTGCTCTCAAGACCTTCCGGCATATTCCAGGCTAACCTCCCTCAAGACGGGAAAAGAAGTACGAAATAAGAAACGAAATCTGAAAATTCTACACTGCGAAATTTTACTTGCTGGCGTCACAGGGCTAGTTTCTGCTATGACATAACAATCGCTGCGTCAAACTGCCGCCAGCCCGTCCGGCCAGAAATCTTGTCCAGGCCAATAATTAGGCCAGCCGCGTGTACAGTAATACAATAGTCCACGTTATAAACATAGGGAAACGAACATTTTCCGCAGCGGCTCACATTTGCAATCAATCACAACGGAATGTGCGCCAGCGGACAAAACGATCCGGCTTATTTGCCATTGTCAGTAATTCTCTCCTCTGTTACTTGCAGACGCGGAGTGGATCGGCTGCCAAAGAAGGTGGCACTACGGCGAGGAACACCGAGGAGGAAATTAGCCAGAAATACCGCGTCACCTCACACTGCAGTATGAACTCAAGGGATTTATCCCCATCCGTCGCTAATATTACGCGTGGCGTTTCACGGAATTCCGGACCTTTCGGAATGCAGATTAGCAAAAAACAATGTTACATAGGTATATCATATGTGTAGTACTTCGAGTAAGTCGCACTTCATACAGCGTGCCTGCGCGAGATCTGGTCATCTGACCAATATTCCTCATTTCAAAATGGGCAAGTTATATGAAGTCAACGATACTGCAGGCCCGGCACTGCCGAGCACCTCGGGCTTGATTGCCTGATTACGCCGTTCACAGCACCAAGTAACGCGTCTGTTACGTAATTCTGACCCTTAGCTTGGTATGCTTTTATGGTGAATGTATAGCGGGCTTCGAAGTGAAACCGTAAATTCAGCTCCAGATTTCAGGCGAGTGGAGTCAGTGGACGGTTGTAGTAGGCACAATCATATCTTTGTCTCCTTCGACGCAATCTAGCCAGCCATGCCGCTAAAAAACAGCCATGGCGCTGGAAAATTCAAATGTGACAAACAGCTGGGGAACGGCAATGCTGGGTCTAACATCACGACTCAACCGGCCTGCTCGCCGTGTGCGTACGCTGCACCCATAGAGCCGTTACGTAGCGGATACCGGATTCGCTCAGATAAACCGACCCGACTGCAAGCCGATGGCCACATGACGGGCAGCATATACGAACACCAACTGTTTGTCACATTGTCTATTGCGCAGCGCCATGGCTAATGTGGAAAACAGCTGGTAAATGGCAATGTTGAGCCTGACGTCACAGCTCAAACCGACGTGTTTGCTGTGTACGTATACTACACTCATTGAAACGTCGCGCAGGGGAAATCGTGTCGCCATAAGGCTATGATTGCGTTGGGTACAAACGGTACTATTGGTGTCTCACATGTTGCCCAACGATACCTGACCGTACACTCGGACGACAAAATCACAACCGTATTTTTCTCTGTGTAGCTTATCGGACTATTCAGGGCTGGATGGTTCACTTACTTCGCATTTACCGAATCAAAATCGAGAGTCAAGACTGCATCCGAGCATCCATATGCTTCTATCCCCTGCGGACTTCTGATAGCGTGGCAAGGCGGGTTGCTCTATCAGGGAGTCGTGGTTTTCTATTGACTTTGTGAACTCCAACCTGTAACCAGACCTATCCGGTTGTCTTAAGTTAACCTTGGACAGCTCGTGGTGTGGATGGTCTGTGTGGGGACTAGTTGCCAGCCCGATCTCAAATTCGTTTTGTACGTTTTATGCGTGAGGCATTGGCAATGCCATTAATGTTTCAGTGCCAATGCTGTCTCAGTTCATTCGTCTGGCAGATACAATGGAACATTCAAATTTAATATCGGGTTGGCAGTCATTACCGACATCGTACAATTGGCTGTTTCATCTACACGTGAAGACGTTGTGTCCTTTTGCAGGCTCATGGTCGATACGTTCTCGCTTGTATAGTGATAGTGGGGGTGGTTTGGCCTGAGCACCTCGCCTGTGGGGGTAATGATCTTTCTGCGGGCATCAAGCTTGAGGGCACTCCTGATTATAATGATGCACACAACTGGCAGCTAATCAATGACTTTAAAACGGAAGCCGAAGAAAACGGCAAGGAAGAATTGTCGATCGAACTGCAACGCAGCGCAAACTCAAGTCCCCGAGGAGGAAAGTCGCAGTGAGAGCGCACTGCTACTGTGTATCAAGCGAAACAGATAAAAGTGCTCTCATCTTGACAGTCGAAGGAGAAAAACCCTTCCCTCACTGGACACATAAGTCATCATGAACTGAGTGATAAGCACCCGGCCATACTTCCCTGGTATTCTTTCTAACCCACCTCTATGGGCGGCCCCGGCGGTCACCGTTCTAACTTAGCTATGGAAACATGTAGCTACATGCTTTTATAGCTATCAATTCAACATGCTACAAGTTTTGATAGCTATCAAAACTACTGTCTGTCAGTTTGTGTAGCTGTCTATTTAACAAGCTATTGGTTTATGTAGCTATCAAAACTACTACCAACATGATTTTGCATCTAATTGTTCATGTAGGCTCAAATTTGGCCTACATCGAACCAGTCGGTTTCTACTTCCTCCCTACCACACAAAAACAGCGAACCGGTGGGTGTGATTATTTCGTACAGGCAAACTCACTGACCACATGATGTCGTGACCAGCGTTTCTGTGCTGGCACGTGACGGCGCAAGTAGTAACCGACTGTTTCGATGTAGGCCAAATTTGAGCCTACATGAACAAGTAGATACAAAATCATGTAGGTAGTAGTCTTGATTGTTACGCAAACTCATAACCGGCGAATCGGTAGCTGTGAAAGCATGTAGCTCTATGTTTTCGTAGCTAGTTAGAACGATGGCCGTCAGGGCCGCCTATACAACTCAAACAGTTTCTGAATTATGGCTACCAACATTTCTGTACTCAAGTGGTACCTGGAAAATCAGGCTTATATTTTCAAACTTTTTAACGGAAGAGGCATATTAAGAGTCCATGTGGAAGTTGCTGCGGTGACAAAGGAAATCCCAAGCATGCCACAAGGCTCATTAAAAGATGCCATCAAAGAGATTGTGAAACAGGATACGGATGACTTTATTGACACGGACACCTTGGTGTCTCCTGGTTCAAATAATTGAACTACGCTGCGCTGCCTATGCGAGAAAAGTCGATTCAGGAATCGGTTAAGAGCGTGATGAAGGAAGGATGTATGGCCCAAAATCGGAAACACACAAAGGATGGGACGCAGAAACGACCGACATCCTGTCTTGCACGGTCAAAAATTCATCTGAATTCTGCTACACAAAAGTCCTATTTCTAACTGCATTCGAATATTTTAACGCCATTATTCCGTCGAGAAGGTGTACGTTATTTTGTATGAAACATCAAAGCTAAATTTTGAATATCGACTATTATGGTAGCACAAATTTTTTATCACGTTTGCTGGTTGTTGATGAGACCCAATTATTTTTGCTGAACTGCCCATTTAATCACAGATTAAAAGTTTGTCAGTCTTGCCGTGTGCGTGACTTATCGTTTCGTGTTTTGGCGGAGTTTCGATCGCGGTTACAGATTACGCACAAAAAATACAGATACAAATTACAGTTACAAGTGCCAGGCCCAGGGTTTAGAACGTGCCCTTTACGGTAGAGTGAGTTCGCCTGCTAGTGTCCACTTGGTCAAAAAGAAATTAATAAAAATAACTGTTGGATGTATTGACCGGTACACGCATAAAGAGCAGTTATGGGCCAGGTCTTTTCGCTGCGGTGGTATGGATGAACGTGCATACGCGTCTGAACTACAGTAATACACTTTTCGATACTTTTCGACACTTTTCTACTTTTGAATTTCAATTTTGCCGTGTTTTCCGCCTGGCCATAATTTGTACTGGCCCATAATATTCTCGTGGTGCATGTACTTTTTGTGAATGCTGAATGGCGGTTAGAGAAAGCCTTCAGACAAGAACAAGCGTCAAAGCAGCACATGCATTATCCAAAATCACGAAATAATCTGCCATACCCTTCACCTTTGGGTCCGCCACCAGCTCTATATCTATCTCTGAGCGGGATGCGGTGACGCGGAAGATCCACACTTTAAGGTGAAGTAAAACTCGCGTGTACTATTAGGTATGTCAGTATGACTTTGCGGTTTTTCAGAGGGGAGTTTTGAAAATTCATATCTTTGGCCTCTGACGGAATTTCTCGCTTCTTTTTTGCGTAAACAATAGTAGACACATTAGCCTTTTTCACAAGATTGTGGAAACCCTGATCTGTGCATTTGTGTGATTTTGTACGAGACTGTTTCGTGCTTGAAAATTTTTGAAAATTACCTTCACCTAGAGTTCTATTTTGTGTAGCGACACCAAGGCAGCTAGAAATTCAGACACTACGGTAAACAAGACCTCAACGAAGACGCTAGCGAATGATCGCTTCAGTTGGCGAGAACAGTCTACTCCATCAGTCAGCCAGGTGGGAGAAAACGCTTGGAAAAACTGACATCGGACGATGCAAAACTACTTGCTTTGGAAGCCGGTCGAAAGCAAAACTTTTCAAACTTCGAAAGTGGATAGTAAATACATTGGTGTACTCTCCAAGAGCTTTAGCTCTCGTTTTCGTTGAGCAATGATAGAGGGAACAATGGGGAGGCTCCCACCTCACTAAAGTGGAGCACGTCGACAACCGCAACTTTCCACCCTGTTTTGCACAAAAGTTATCTTTCAGAATTCTCGAAGCATATCTTTCAAGGTTTGTTTTTTTCGTAGTTGACAGACCATGTTCAGCACCATAAAACCTTTTTATCATTCTCGAATTCAAAAAGCTTGTTTCGTGCCAAAATTTTTCAAAAAAGGTTGTGTTCAGAACTGAGGTTTAGTCCTTCCGACATCTTTCTAGTTTGCTGATCTCATTGCATTGACCAGATTTTGTTCTTGAAAAATCGGCAAGAGTCTGTTAGACAGATAGAACACCAGCCAAGATTTGAACTTCTGTACACGAGCCCTCAAAATACGTTTGAAAGTGTTCCGCCGAAAACCGCAAAGTCATACTAACAGACCTAGTATTTGCATGCGTACCCATCGTCGCCGCATTGTTCGGTTAATCTGTAGTTTATCGCAAAGTATACACGCGCCTGGCCTAAATGTGGAGAT
>BDGG01000015.1:228313-380151 GCA_001949185.1 Ramazzottius varieornatus | reverse complement strand
ATCCCCATATTTAGGCCAGGCACGTGTACCAAAAAAACGCTGGTCCGATTTGATTATCCCATCCAACAGTTCTTCATCTCTCTATATCATCCATTGCAAAGGCCCTTGGAAGGTTCATGTACACCCACGATGGGCAATTATAGGACAGGCCTTTTCGCTACGGCGGTACGGAAGCACGTACGTACACGACCGATTCGCACTAAAGTACTTTTCAATACTTTTCTACGGTTGAATTTCCATTTTGCCGTCCTTTCCGCCATGTTTACTGTCCTATAATTACCCATCGTGCGTGTACGGGAGAAAACAGTGGGAAGCACTCGATAATGGGATTTGATCGTTCATCTTTTACCAGCAGATGGCGTTTCGTCCTCCACTTCGCAACAAATCGTAGGACCTGATGTCGTGTTGGAAAAAGGCAGGATGACATGGCGTACGTTAGCTTCTGTTACAAGTTACGGTGATTTCATCTCGATTTTCCACGTGAATTAACTCTAAACCTTTCATCAACTCCAGCTCAAACGCTACCATAATGCGTCCAATTACCCGCCAACCCGGAGGCCTGAAGGCCGGTTTCAGAACCACGTTGACCACCACTTCATCTATACGATGGTCCATGATCATCGCAACATCACCTGCCATCACGTAAGCGGGGAAAGACGTAGTTGGGATATCCAGTGGGGCCTTCACACAATCACGCTGTTCAATAGATGGCTCGAACGCACCTTGGTTGGCGACGATGAAGTCCTCCATGACGAGCCCGAACGGGTAATCCGACAAGCTCAGGTCAAAGAACGTTTTAAACATTTCCGGTGATATCATAGGATGGACGGCCACCAAGAGAGTATGTTCGGCCAGTGTCTTACCGATAGCACTGTCAGATGGCTTATAGGTCGCTCTGACTGGAAGGGAAACAGTTGGAAGTTGTCGCGGAGTCCATCGGTACATTTCGCGTTTTTAGCGATGTTGAAGGGAAAACTGTCTTTACTTCGGATAGTACCGAACCTTTTCTGGGTCACCAGTCGAACGTCATCCGATGACAAAATCTTGTCCTGCAACCATATTTGGGAGGCTGGTAAGCGTGCAAGATCGCTGTAGTATCAATTAGCGCAAGTACTCGACGTTATTGGCTGGAAGAGTGCGCCACTTCAAATAGCGATGTTGCACATTTCGTTTGCCGGTCTTCCGTTTGTCACAGTTCAGCAATCGGGACATAACGCTGGGCACTTCATGCTAAGAGCATCAAGCAGACGGTAAAATATCTTACGGGAGCTACTTACTATGGAAGGTCCATCCGCAATATCTGAGGGCTTCATTTCGGAATACCGAATCAGGTGGCGAACTATTCCAAGCTTCTCGACCAGTTCTTCGGAATTTGCGCCCTGTCCACAGTGGAACCTAGCCCACCTAAACCAAAAGACGGTAGTTGTCAGGTCTCACCTTAATATCACGACATGAAAGTCCCAAACTTGAAGACTTATAGGCTCGTCATCGCCTACCTTAAACTCAGATCGTATAAATCTTTCTCACTCCAGAAAGTGTCGTCGCGTTCCAATATCTTACAAAGGATTTTATGGGACAAAATCTCGACGTTCAGATCTGTTATTGGACAGCATTACCGTACGGAGGTGAATTGATAGCAGAAGCTCACGACATCCTCATCACCCATAACCAGTGCCTAAAGAAAGACCCTTGAGAGATCGATACGCCGACTCGACCAGATCGTCTCCTCAAGTGACACTGTTTCGGCATTACTGGCCAGAAGCGTGCGCCACTTGAGAGAACGACCTGGTCCAGCTTGCTCACCGAGGTTCCACGTCATGTACAGAACACGCGAAAGTGACCCTACTGCTCACCTCCAACAAAATGGTCGTGCAAAATGCAGGTTTGTCTTCGTCATGAGAGCTAAGTATTTTGACCATCGCCGCGCGACACGCGAAATACAGTTCGGGAATGTCGTACTTCCTGGCGCATTCCGTCGTCCGAGAAGTCAACCATGCTGCTTCGGGCTGGTAGTCGTCAGGCGAACGGTCATTTTCATAAACGTCGATCTCATCGGTATACAAAAACCTGCAACAAGACAACCGTTTTCCAACCATGGACATTGGGCATATGTATTGTTTTAGGGTTCTTCTTTATTGAGACGACGCTTCGTACCGCACCATTTGCCGGAAAGCCTTCGGATGGAGATCTGTTACGCGGATGCATGGATTCCTTTCGGCCAGAGCATCGCGTACATAACTTCGCTGCCTGCAGCTAAGATCAACCTGCAAAAACCCAGGAACTTCCGGACAAACGAACAGGACTCAAAAAAACCGCGATGGAAAAACGCGGTTTTTTTCAGTCCAATTAGTCCATGCAATGTTATCCTTGGTTCTCACTACTAACCTGTGAGCTCCTATGGTTTCTGGTTTTTCGTCGGGAAGTTCTACCGCAAACTGGACATTAGGTGGAAAATCATCGATCGAATCAAGGACGTGCTCCAGGCGCTTCCGGATCTTTGGCGTCGTCGCTTGCCAGCCTCGCTCGAAGTTCTCCATCTTGGTCCAACGGATTAGTCCGCAACTAGAGTCCCTGAACAGTCGAGAGACTACGGTTTTCGAATGTTTAGTCCCCTATCCGTTGATCGTGCGAAGTTTGACACTTTTAGCCAGTCTAACGTCTCAAACGGAAACAGATGCGTGCTCTGTTGGGATGCAAAATCCTGGAAGCAGTATGTCCTACTAGATAATCAACAATCAATCATCCACCTCATGTTAAATTTCATATTGTAGCGTTGATCGGTTTGATTGGTCCGGTGCTTTCCCTTAACAAGGCCGTGCCGTTAGTGGGAGATTCGGATTTCGGAGATCGTTTTCAATTTAATTTTTATTTCTTCCAGGTCTTTTTGCAAAATTTTTCTTGACGCATTCACTTTACTAGAGAACTCTCCTTCCACCGAGTAAAAGGGTGAACCCACATCGGTCATGTTTCGGGAGGAGAGACGGTTAGCGAGAAATGGCCCAAAATCATCTCTGACGGACTAGTACGGTGCATGCCGTTGGCTGTAATGCATCGCGCATTCATCTTCCACCTCGATGGCGCTGAGTAATATGTCCGGGGATGCGTCCTCTCAAAGTACCCTCGATATCAAGCAGCACTTCGTTACGCGCGAAGGATACTACAGAAATCTTCCGACCTACGAATACTCGCGGCCCAATCGACCCAGCGGAATCCACGCTTTCACGGGTAGTCAACCTCCGAATCTCCCCGTCAAAATCTCCCTCGTTCGTGTCCCCGACGACGATACGGGATATGCTGACCGCATACTCTTCAATGTTGGACGAGAAATCTTTCTGTATGCTTTCAAGAGCATCTGGGAGGTAAGAGATTGGCCGAGAAAGAGCCGTCCAAGAAATTGATAGTTTGCTGCCACTCGGGTCAACTCGCGCATGTTGTCATCAGTTTACCGCATGCTCTGAAGTATGTTTGATGACGTTATGTGTCGCCTGACAGACTAACGGTGGAGCATCAGCTGTCTGTTTGTTTTTTTATAATTTTCCTTCTGCTGAACAGGAAATGTTTCTTGTTCGTTATGACTGACTGTTGCTCTGGTCTTCTGATTGTAACATGTTATTCTGTCTGTTCTAGGCTCCGGATCTCAGTCGACCCGTGGATAGACAGATCCACAAAGCGCTTCCGACCTGCCATGACATCAATAGGCTTAACTGCTCTGCTCAAGGCTGTTCCACTGTCGTCGGCTTTAATACCGGATCTTTCCAAGTCAGCGACCCTCGGAAAGAACCTCATTTCTACAACGAAGACGTAAGACTAACTCGCACATGTTTCTCCGTTAGAAAATCTCGGAACGGGAGCTCGACAGGCAAACTCGGCAAGATCGCTTTCCAACTGGCGCGCGCAAGTCAACAGCACTGAGCTTTGCGCCATTGGGCAAGCAATTTTGCAAAGTTTTTTTGTCGAGCTCCACTATATTGAGGAAGAGACCAGATTTCCTTCTGAGGTAGAAATACCATTTTCGCGAACCCTAAAGTGGCTGTTTTTTTCCGCAGCGTTTACTGGATAAGACGAAGGTGACATGCGTCAAATGGGTTCCCGGCTCGACGCAGCAGTTGCTGGTGGGCTTTGCTAGCGGGCAAATACTTCACTGTGATGACTCCCTACCTTGGTCCAGCACTCTTCCTTCATACCAAGCGCACAAGCATGGCGATGGCTTTGCTGTCTACACCTGCAAGAGCAGGACTCCGCGCAACCCGATGTACCGCTGGACCATCGGCGAAGGATCTCTCGACGCCTTTGCTTTCTCTCCATGCTCCAAGTTTCTCGCGACAGCTAGTCATGACGGCTTTCTCCGCGTTTTTCTCTTCGAAACCTTCGATCTTATAGGTACATACAATAACCACACAAGATTTTTCATCTACGAAAAGAATGTTGTCCCAAGTAGCGCACCGCACGTTCTCAGCTGACAATGTGCGTGACTTCGTGAGTCTGTCGGGCGACATATAACGAACGTCACCAAACAAACTTCAGAACATGCCTTAAACTGACGACAACATGCGCGAGTTAATCCGAGTGAAAGCAAACTATGGATTTCTTTTCGAGTTCGATTGCTCTCCCAAGTGGCGCACGCACTTAGAGTTATTGGTTGTTAGCGTGCGTCATGTGGAAAAACGACCTAAACAGTCGAGGTTGTTCGTCGAGCCGCCATTTTTCCGACCTATATCAATTTTTTCGAAGTTAATATTGTTTTGCATGCGGGTTTTTTAATGGACGTAAAGGTCTTTCAAATTTTTCTGTAAACCGCAGCGAAATTTTAGGACTGGAGTGGTTCTTTGGCGAATATTAATTTTTATGTTTTTGCAGGGACCGCCAAGAGTTACTTCGGTGGACTTCTCTGCGTGGGTTGGTCGCCCGACTCTAAGTTTGTCTGTGCAGCCGGTGAAGACGACTTGGTTCACCTGTTTTCCATTGACTCGCGGAAGATTGTGGCCAGAGGTCGAGGCCATCGCTCATGGATCACAGCCGTAGCTTTCGATCCCATGACCAGCTGCCTCGCCTCTTCCTCAGTACCCGCAAGTACATCCAACGGCCCCGTACCTCCTTCGAGACTCCCCGTCAGCAACAGCAAAGACCCACCGGCACCCGCCCAGACTGCCCAGAGGATAATAACATACAGGTTCGCGACAGTGGGGCAGGACACACAGATCTGTCTGTGGGAACTGACAGACGACATCGTCAAGCAGTCCACGTACCCTCGGGGTCGTGGTGGATCGCTGATGATCAACGGACCCGTCTCTGGCCTTTCTGGTGACTTTTGCATAATTATTTCGAACAAGACGCCGGGAAACGGAACGTCTTTTCCAAAATTGTTTTAGTCTGGATTGAGGAATTTATTGCGGGCAGCATTTTATGACTGGAAATAATGGTGGTGTGTTTCTTTTCTGCAGTTCCGCCTAAGAGTGTGCCAGCTCCCGCCCCAAAGCGCGTTCTTCCGCTGATCGGTAACCGATCCGCCGCATCCGCTGCTGCCAAGTCCAAGAAGGAGGAACAAGAACGCAGTGCTCAAGAGAAGAAGGAGAAGGAAGAGGTGAACAAGGCGCCGTTGGGCAGTCCGTTGTGTCCCAAGCTAGAGGACGTCCCTCTGCTGGAGCCGCTGGTCTGCAAACGCATCGCTCCCGAACGGCTAAACGACATTGTCTTTCATGATGATTGCATTCTCATATCGACACAGGAAGGTGTGATTATGACCTGGTGCAGACCCGGTCGCGCTCTGCCCAACGATAGCTCTAGTCGGCAGAATTCCTGTTCAAACTAACTGGAAACAATTTCGAATATTTATTAACTTCGCTCTGACATCTTCTTATTGCGTCTGTCAATATTAGGCTGTGTTCTCTCACGGACTTTTTTTTCCCTTGGATCTGCAAAGCATCAAGAATATTTTTCGAGCTTTTTAAAATTTTACTTGTATTATGGACCTGGGCGAATGAACTGAACCAGATCGTCTGAAGTGGCGCGCACCTTGAATGTTTTTTGCTGAAAGTATGCGCCACTTCGACAGGAAACAGTATTTCGAATATCCACCAAAGTTCGCGAACAGAATATTGATTGCACACCAGTCAAAAACAAACATAATAGCAACAAGAAAAAAAAAGAAAAATCATAACTGAAGGAATATCCTGATGCGAGTTCAAAACGTATACGACTGTTTCAAAAATTCGAGCAAGTTAAAAACCGTACGAAGAAGAGGACAAAGTGTGCACGAAAGATGCAAATAAAAAGGCTCTCTATCACGAATCAATCAGGGAACGATGCAAAATGCACCACGTCAAGTGTCGAACGTAGGAAGAAAAGTACAGAACAAAACAGTCTGCTACTCGCACTTCTCTCGAACCGTCTGAATTATCAGGTTGGTTTGGTTGATGAGGCAGTTGGCACTGTAGAAGACGGCGTTGACTCTATAGAAGGCAGACCATTATGAGTAATAAGCTCAAATTGAGGCCAAGAAGCGAACGAATATTAAGAAGCTCGTGACGAAGTAGAATGACTTACTGCCCATCTTTGAAAAAGTCTTTCAAGGTGTTGCTGAATCGCTTGGAAAACTTAACGAACTCCTTCTTCCTCTGCTCCAAAACCTAAAATGAAACTCCACCATCAGTCCACGGCCAATCCGAGTCATCAAGCCATAAATCACGAACACGTCGCCGACCGGAAGTACGCGCGACTTACTGCACCTGTTTTCCGCTTTGGCTCGGGATATATTCCGAAACTTCGTGTACGCAGTCCAGAAGTTTCTTAATGGCACTAGCTATCTCTCTGCAGAAACGGAAGCACTGTGATAGAGAAAAAAGTAGATGGGCGAAACTGTGGACTTACTTTATTGTCTCGAGGAAGACCCTTCTATCACTGATTTCTTCAGGTATCCTCGAGAGGATCTTTTTGAGGTTGGCAGACTTGCGATTCAGATCTGTAAAGGTATCTTCGGATCGGTTTACTCTGTAAGCTGGAACAGAACAAACACGGTTATGCTAGAGAGCGGACTGCCTTCGGAAACTACTAGTACGCAGAACCCCAAGATTATTTTCCACTTCAAAATACGCAGACATCAATCAATCAACGGTTGTAATCTGTACTGATTGACCTTCTGAAACGACGGACGATTCCAGCCTGAGTATGCTCTCGTTTAGGCTGGTAACAGGTAACTCCGCCGCTTTAACCAGCTGCATTACGAAATCATAGGTCCATCCAGGATACGCAGATTCCACCTATGGAACCAGATGAGGCTTCTCACAGGCAGTCATACAATAAAATCCGAAGAAACAACCAACCTTGCTGAGGCACTCCTTGACGGAGCTGTTTGGCTCTTTGAAATTTTGATTCACCTGAAAAATTACGAATAAATACGTGGTCTGTACGAGCCGAAATTACAGGACCTTCTTACCTTCTCAAATGCAGGTCTGACTAGGACAGGATAAGCTGAGGAAATTACAGGAGAGTCGTCTCCCATGATAAGGCAGAATATTCAAGCTGGCCAGCAGCGACAAAACATCCGTTGTGAAACTACTCCACAATCATCGACGGCCTTCAAGGTTGCTCGTTCCTCGAGCACGAGACATGTCAGTCATTTACAGTAACCACTGTGAAGCTATCTCGAGGTGGACAGAAAGAGAAATCAGAACGATATCGAAAGCAGAAGAAGAAGACTGGCAGAACGATAAAATTTTGACGTCGATATCTTGATCGATTTTATTATATTCGATCAATGCATCAATGTCAATCAAGTCACTTCGACAAGGCCATGCTTGACGTCATTACCATTAAAACAGTTGGTGCATGACGTCAGTGACAATAAATCAAGTCAGATGGCGCTGCCGATGCGGAACACTGGCTCTTGATTGGGTTGATTGCCTCGCTCGAACTCTTTCTAAATCTCAAAGGGATGGTAGTTTTTCCCAAGTGGCGCAAACTGTCAGCCAGTAACACTGGAAAGTGCGCGCCACTCGGGAAAACAATCTGATTCAGATCATTCCCACTCCACCCGGAAGAGAAGTTTTCGATGAACCCGAATTTCTTTGTGGTATCAAGCTGATTAATTTCCAGAGTTCAAAGATCTGTCATTAGAGAGACCGTCTGCCGCAGTTACTGTTGGGTGTTTGTTTTGGGATGGTGATAAAAAGATTATAGCGTTCGGTACCTGTCGCTTCTTTTGGTCTTTGACGAAACCGCCAGTCTTGATCGGCGGGGAAGACCCCATCCAGCTTGACTGGCAGTCTGACACAAATCGGCCATTTTCTGTTTGATGGTGCTTTGATCAAACAGATCACTCAATTAGTCGCACCAACTGTCAGTTAATAGTTCACTGGTACGTATCCGTTGGTGTATTTGAGGAGGCCAGACGGAAAACGAGGAAGAACTCGTGGTGGGCAATGGCCTGTTACCTAAAGAGCACAGCACTCAATATTAAAATTAGTGATGAAAAAGGAGGTGAAAAACATTAGCCTTTGCCTGATTTTCCGTTTCGCGTTTCTTTCACGCAACAGAATACTGTAACAGAAATCAGGATATCAAAACATCGGGATATTCTCTACATGGCTGCTGTAGGCGGAGAACGGAAGCCGAATCGTCTTGCTGAATCAAAAAAAAAGATCTATCAGTCCAGATATCGATGAATATTTTCGTCAGGCAAAATAGGACTGGTGTACAAAAACTGCTAGTCGACAGTTTTCAGCCAGTCTTGATGCGCAGGAATCTCGTCCAGTTTTGAGTGGAGGCAACATTCTTCCTTTTCTCTGCATCGCGAACAATGGAGAATCTTGTATATTTCGAGCAAAGTCGAGATAGCGGAACATGTTTCCATTGAAATATGATTGTTTAGATAAGTATCTACTGACCAAATAACGTAACCGGATATTTGTAAGTCGATTCAGTGGAGACGATTACCGGCTTCGAAATGAAGGTAAGTGGAGACTCACCGTTGGACCAGTGTTGGCTACCCTTCACAGGCTATCCCTGTTCGGAACCCCATGTCTGGACTTCGTGAAATCAACATTGTCCATTGGCCAGAGTCGATATCCAGCAAGGACACCAAAAGGCGCCAAAGCTTCTCTTAGCGTTTTGCGTTCTGAAGTCTCTGTATTGTGGCAAAGATCGATTCGAAAGGCGCGAACGGAACCGTGCCGCTTCCTCGCCCATCCATCGGTCAATCAATGTATCATGCCGCCGTAGAAAGCTCGTATGGTTAACGTCATTGCCTCATAGGCGGCCTGCGCTGTACGAGTACGACGTCCATACCGCGCAAGTGGAGCGTTTTTGACTAAAAGTGGACCAGCCCGGCAGCTTCAACGACGATTATCAGTCTGATTTCTGAACCAGTTTACTCGACGCAGTGAAGTCATCTCTCCCAGCTCGTTATCCTTCCTTTTGTTTTTATCTTTTGCCAGCTCCGTCTTCCCTCCAGCTGGACGCAGGTTTCCACATCTCGTGGAAGCGAGACGAATATCCTCCTGTCTGTATTCCTCGACTCTGCAACGGAAAGGCTTCACCACCGACCAGGAGATGTCGATCAAGCTACGTTGTCACCCCAGTACAGAAGATGGATGAAACTTTGTCGTTTCTTCAAGTCATCTAATCTCTTCCTCACGCTTCAGGTCAGTTGAAGCGAATATAGATTGTGCGAAGAGCTTTGTGAAATGGTTGTATGGCTGATTGACGGAACAGGTTGTGGTCGTTGTTATCCTTGTCTTCGCATTGTCGTTATCTTTGGCGGTTGCTGTTTTTGGTTCCCGTCCAGCGATTTTTTGTGGGTGGATGGCTAGCTCGAACAGTAGTCTGGAGTCTAGCCGCTCCTAATTTGTGCAGCAGGAAGAGGATGCGGCGTTCCATTGTTTAGCCTTCGTGCTTTGGCGCAATCTGCCGGTCCGGTCGTAAGCAATGAGGCGAAGGTGGGGACCGATAAGCCAGTGTGCTGGACGATAAGGAGCCGCGCTGGCGATCAAAGTGGCACTCCATCTATTTGTCATATTTGAAAATTCGACTTGCGCCGTCTGTCATATTCTCCATATTGTTCTTATCTCCACCAATACAACGAGATGAGTTTACGATTGTTCCTTGTCTTACCGATACACGGGCAAACAGAGCGGATGGTTCTTTATGACACACTTCGAAGCTTTACGGCCAACCCATAACGCAGTCCACAAAAACCGGGTGGGGGGGGGGATCGATGGTCATTTGCAGGCCGGTAATTAAACGAGTGTCCTATCAGCTTAAACTGCTCATCCGGAAGCCCGTTTGTGTGTGCCTTGATTAAAAGTTAATGGGAGAGCGATAATCCCTCTTTGGTTAGAAACATCTGTAAATGACACCGGATCGTTCCATCAACTCTTCAATCCACTCATTTTCGCTCCATTAATGATCCATACGAAGCCTCTAACAGCCAAGCCTGGGCTTAACGGAATGGGAGAAGATACCATCCAGCGTAAACAGTACGGTCAGTACCCAAACAAGCAAACCACACCGTAGTAAGGTATTGTAATTGTAATCGCAATATAATTACTGGTCCAGAAACGTCGTGTAAATAGTTGCCTTTAAACTCCCAATACTGTAGAGCGCAATATCCTTCGGAATCTTGCTATCATTATAATTGCTTTTAACTCGGCTATAAGGTAGTTAATTCGAAATCAGAACAAAATAGTTCTGGAACGTACAACTTAATGTCAAGTTAAAGTCGTGTTTACATTTGGTGGTGATTAGCGGTGATGTCGGCCGTTAATAGCGGGAGACGTCTGATGGCGTGCGCGGTGCCGCGGTCGATGGTTGAAAGATGTCGACGGGGCATCCATGGGAGGAAGAGGATAAATGTCTATTTTATCCATATTCTCGTTGACGCCGAAGACTGTCAAAGATGGCCTATAGTCGGCTCGTTGCCATCTGCGTTTATCACTCCGCACAGACGTAATTACCCATCATACATCTTGCGACCCATTGAGCACTAGACAAATGGACAATAAAAGTCACAACTTGATACGCGCCCGGGATAATTTGGGGCCGTGTCAGCAAACCCCCACACGCAACGGGGTCTCTTCATTGTGGCGAGTCTCCGCAGCATCCCCCGCACATCATTACCATCCGCCTCAAAAGATAATGGACTGACATGAACCGACACCTTCGCAACTTCCCTTACGTAACTCTCGCACCTTGGACCCATAATTACCGTCAGGCTCCAGGTCACACCTGTGTCATCACAAGAAACCGCCTAGAATGGAAGTGCAAGCGTCGATCGGAAGAATCGTGTGACGTACGGAAAACTGTAGAAAGCAACAAGAATTGCTCCATCGTTTTAGCTCGATTCACGGTTCCTGATACAGCACTGTCTTGAAAGTTAGGCTCGATGGCCGGACAGTTTTTCTTGATTGATAGTGAAGTACTTGGTTGTGATGAAGCGTCAGACAGTTGCTTTTTCAGACGAGCAACGCGGAAGAAAATCGACTGCGTGGTTTTCTACGTACTCAAACAACCTTCTTTCGCTTTGACAATGGCTCGACGTGGGACAAAAGTTATCAGTTTATTATTTTGTGGCCGGAGAAGAGAAATGTAGCAGATAGTTGAGAGGCTGATTGTGTGTTGAATTGGCCCTAGTGGGTAAACACGAGGCCGGCTCTGTTTGCCGTCGTCTTTTCAGATTTTGAGAGGATGGATAAAGTTATTTAGTGGTGCACAGGTTGATGATAACACTTTCTCGTCGTCATCGCGTTTTTTATTGACCGAGACGCTAGTCATGCTCAAATAAGCGACAGCTGCCGCACCGCGAAGGTCAAAGACTGTCATCCGCATATCGCTCTCTTGTTTCCTCCTTCCTCCACGAAAAATGTAGACGAGACGCGGCCTTTTACAAACAACGGAAGATCCCTCAAGCACGACACCCCAACTGACCTCCGATTAGATCAACCACGCGTCACCACCCTCCTCTTCCCTCTAACCACTCATTAATCAAACATCCTTCTCGTTAATTAGCAGCGGCGTTAATCGAGCCATTATTGACCAGCGGTCAATCTGGGTGTCATATTGCTTCTGGATGAGGAAAAACATCACGTTTAACGCCGCCAAAATCCACCACAGTACAGAACCTCGAGTGTTGGATGATAACTTGGACACTACTATAGAAAAAAGGCCCAGCTCATCCTCTTTGTCTTCGTCTCTATTTACAGTCGTCTCTATTATTGCAGAGTTTTATTCGCATCACCTCTGCACAGTACAGAAACTTACTGTGCACGTGTACAGTAAATTTCGGTATGATTAGATGAAGGTAGGAACAACGATCTTTTGTGGAAAGCCAAAACTTTTCGGAAATGTTGCGGGATTGTTTTTGTGGAAAAATCAGAACGTTGAGCCTGTATGCGCGCTTTCTGTTGTACACGGTCCAACTGCAATTCTCAAGCCGCCGTGAAGTGTAAACGCCGTTAGCCTTGTCACGGTGACACATTTGATAGGGCAATATTGGGGCTGTTATGACAGCAATATGGACATCTTGATCTGTTTGATCATCTTTGGCCTCTTCACAGACGGGCAGATGTCAAACGCAGTAATCTTATCCGATCTACCATGAAGGCCCGCTTTACGCTGGCAACATGTTCTTGTTCCAAATACTTGCTCCTCTCCATCATCCATGTCGTCCCATCCACAAGCCGCCTCAAACGTGCCAACAACCTCTCAAGAATATACCCTAGTTAAAAACTGAAGAATTTTCCCAGGAAACTTTAACTTGTGTGCTTTGATCACTCACAACAATGTCACAGGCTCAGAAGTATCACAGGTCAAAGTCTCACATGACAACGCCCAATATTGCACTACATCGTACTATACAATCTTGAACTGTTGAAAGGCTGCTGATGAACACCTGTGGAATAAATGGTCAACCCTTTAACGTAAACCATATCAAATATTTCCCTCTTTTGTTCTAACAAGTATTGCTCGCTAAACAATAGAGCTTGCTCCATTTGTTCTGAATTTCTTAAGACTTCCTCGAGTTCACACTATACAATTGTCGCATGAAAGGAATCTCCGATTTGGACGCTGGGCCAGGTCGTAATGGCAAGTGGCGCACGATCCCAGCCAATAACACTGACAATGTGCGCCACTCGAAACGGCGATCTGGTTCCGTTCATTTGAGCAACTGCATATCCCCTCTAGCAAGCTCAGAAATTCGCCTGATGGGAAATGTGTGTTCGTTGGGGGAAACGGACGAACCGTTGCGGGAGTTCGCCGAAGCGTAAAGAGATGGAGAGGCTTCTCCGGCCGGATATGTGGTGTATCCCGGCGTTCGGAGGAATAAAGAGTAGTGGTGGCTAATGGCAATGCACATGATAGATTTGGGATCATAGTGAGGCTTCAATGGTGCTGGCGATGGATGAATCAAATGTGTCAAATTGACTAGATGCCCTAGGTAATGAAGAGGAAGGAAGCTGCGCTTTCACATGGCTTCTTCCTCTTTGAGTCGTCGACGACGAGTCCTAGATGGCACGTCTTGATGACAGTAGGGCACCAAGCATCCCGTCACTTCCAGGAAAAGACTGGGAAGAGGAAAAGCCAAAGCTTCCGTGATAGCTTTGCCCATCAGGCAACCCATCAACACACCCATCGATGCCATCAGGAAAAAGGGAACAGTTTGTGCTGGTGCTTCTTGTGGGTTCCCTGAATTCTTACACACTGGATGTTACTTTGGTACGCTTAGAACACTGATTAAACCGTAGAGAAAATTCGATAATTTAAAAATCCGTGAGCTTCCACATTGGCCGACCCCCTCTCAAGCAAAACTCAAAAACTGAATGTGGGTCCGAAAAAAACTACGCGTTCCGATGTTTACGATCAGGCCGCTGTAGCTAATATTCCTGCACGAGCTGTTTGAATACCGAAGCTAATGTATAGGTCGATTAGCGTGCTTTATGCCGTACGAAATTAATTAGGCTTGGAGACGAAGAATAGCGGAGGGGAAGAAAAGAGGGAGGATAGCTTATGGAGGAATGATGAAGTGGTCAAGCTGAGGCTTTTGACGCCTTTTCTGGAGCGCAAAGTGATGATCGTTTATGTATCCTTGTGGATGCAGCTCAGCTTTGAATGCATATCCAGGCGAGCAAAGTAGGGCTTTTACTGAAAGAGCGGCTATTTCGTCCACCTGTGACAGGGAATGTGATATTGTTCTTAGCGGTGGAAGTGAAGAGATAAGACGTGCAGGTGTGGAGCCTCTTTAAGGTGACACTTGGGGCCAAGGTGGATAGTGCTGGCCACCCTTGAGCCATCACGCTCCCATGGTAGGCTCAGGTCAAAAATGAAACACAAGTTTGTACTCTTGGCCATTGTTCTTAAATAGAGTAAAGCCCGTTGACAAAAGAAGCTCTTATCCGCTTTACGGAAGAGAAACAATATCTCCCTGGGCAGCATAACGCTGAGGACAGGCCACTTGATCGCTTCTTCCCCGCCGTTTGTTTACACAAGCCAATTCCATACTGCGCACCTATTATCAGACGGCTAGCGTTAATTAACACCTCTTCCCTGAATAATAATATTCAGCTGTCTTCGAAGGTTTCTTCGCCGGAAAAAAAGTTCTTCCAAAAGGATGTATGAAACCAGAAACATTTTTAGCAGTTTTCTTAGTGGCGCATTTTCGGTTTTCAGGCCCATTTCTCCCGTCTGTCTTCCGTGAGGAAAGATCGTCTTGGCTTTTTGCTACGAATTTTCGCAGTCTTTCTCACTTGAATACAGTGCTATTGTCATTTTTCGAGCTGGATGCCGTGTACGGACTTATCGTGCTCTTGCCCATGTTAGACAGCAGTGGGGCTTACACTTTGGAATATTGACATGTAATCGGAGAAGGATTTGTTTGAATAGAGCAAAGTCGCATTTGCGAGGCCGACAAGTCGATCAGTTAGCGCGGCCATCAGCTAGTGTTCAAGAGGAGGAAGACACGCATGTGCGGCTTACAATAAAGCTCCTCCACAGTCCAACTTCAGCGCATACCTGTCCCGCTGGACTGTGGACTAAAGGAGGGCAAAGACAGCTCTCCCGTACTCTAGCTGAAGTACATCTTGTTTCCTTTGACGAAGTAGGCCTCACACAATTTACACAGAGCGGCATTTGATCATGACGAGGGAAACTCGATCTTGCCCGTCAAAAGGACGGCAGAGTCCTTCGCTTCAGTTGCATCCAAGCGTCGATTGCGGCTCATCTATCAATTTATTAATGCGCTGTGAACACACAAGACAGTCATATTAATAAACAAATACGACACCGCCCCAATTGCTCCCTTTGTCAACTCGATCTTCCCTTCCACCACAGAAGAGTACATTGAGGGGAAACATGTCGACCGGACGATCCAATGGTCAAAAGTATAGACACGCATTCTTTGGTCAAGGTGAGCACAAAGATGTACCTTGAGAATGTGTCCAACGGCTTGAAAGATATATCACCTCGAAAGTGGCATATTGCGCAGCTGTTTAAATAAACTGTCCCGTTTTTATCTCACACCCTTTCCAACATCCTTCTAACATGCATGAATTTCCTCATGCGAAATTTAGGATAGGTGTAATATGAGCCATATTGGGTAAACTGTGAAGGCTCGATAACCAAACAAGGCTCGTCTCAATTAGACAAACTATATTGAGATAAGACAGTTCGCTGGCCGACATATTTTGACTGTTGGTTTACCTGTGCCCATATGTCAGTACGAGTTCGATGACTACGGATCTGTCTCTATCTATGGTATGCGGGAGGTTCCAGCCCAAGTCGGGTTAATTTTGGCGGACGGGCAAAGCAAAGATCCTTATTAGACTTTGGATAATATTTGCCCAGGGAAGTGTGCAGGGTACTCTGTCGCTAGGTGGAACATGAGGTTGGAGAGTTATAGTACACAGAGCTTGCTCGGCGGATAGAAAACCGCCAGAGGAATTGAAGATATTTCGGGGGTATCGTGACTGTCGTCCGCTCATTTGTTTGCCCGCCAATGTCATACTTGAAAAGTGACAAGATAAAATTGTTTGTGCCAATACAGCAATATGTCATTTGCGGGAACTGACATGGGTCAAGTGCTCGTATCGCCCATGACGTCATTGAGGCTAATCAGAGCGCGCTCTAAAGATCTCAACTAAAAAGCCGGTATTCCAACCACCACCTTCACACAAGTTAAGGAAAACATGGTAGAAAAGCGCCTCGATTTCATGGTGTTCCTGTAAGCGAACGCAGTCTTTCCGCAGCTATTAAGTTACATACGGTTGTTCAATTACGATCAGTTCCCAAAGGGAACGAACGGACCATTCTTTTTGTCTGGAGTTGGGGCGTATTTTTGGAAAGTTTGGAGTTTGGACTATAGTCATCAGAGGGTATGCCAATGATTAACCTGATGCGTTACGCAAACACTTGAGAAGGGGGACAAAGCGCGCCATTTACCTTGTTTCTCGACAAAAACAGACACGTGTTGGATTGGTCTGTCTAGCATTTCCGGCTTGCCGGGCTGGGCTCTCTTTTATGTTGCGGCGAAGCAAATCTCTAGTCTAGCAATGACGGCTGAAAAGACACTGAAAGGCGATCGAATGGCCAAGGAAGGACAGTGCGTCTTTGATTGCAATATACTCTATCCAGCTTATAAAATTCAGATTTGGCCGAAATCCGTAAAGTAAAGCTCTCCCGCCACGCAACCAAATTCAAGTTATACGTCTTGACTTGCTGAAGACTGCGTTTCATTCCTTGATGAATGCACAGTAGTGTTGAATATTGCAGCAGGGATTAAGCATCCATTACAGTGCAGTCATCCAAAGACTCTTTTCAGCAGAGACGATTCACTGCCATCGCCAGGCAGTATGCAGCCATCGAATTGGTGATCTCTCTATAAACTGGCCTACGCCGTAAATCTTTCTAAATATTTCCAAGTCGGAAATCGATACCTGACTAATGCCAGCTTTAATTCTGTCGACGTGGACAGAGTGCTTTGATGCCACTTCCGATGAGATCACAGATGCCAACACTGTTGTAATCGCTCGGTAATCATTAGCCTCACAGCTTTTCTACTTGTTTGATTCTCAGTCCTTCCGCACCTGACTTTTTAATCCCAAGGAAATATCTCAGGTAAAAAGTCCAGATAATTCCAGGCGGAAGTAATCGTGCATTTGGTCACTAAAGCGTAAAATTATGTATTCCACATCAAATGGAAGCCAAGCGAACGTACGCGGAAATGCATTTTGTCTGTCCGCGGCCCTTCTTTTGGCGGTTCTAAGCCTCAAACTATTTTTCCTGCAGTTTCCGGCTTGTGAAGTTCTGAGAAAAACTTGTTGAGACAGGAAAGTGTCTTCACTTTGAGCTCTTTGGGCTTTTGACACAGTTAGCTGTCGATTATCACTAGGAGGACCGAGTATCGATGGAAGGAAGATCGAGGACGAGGTCGTGGTGAAGGGGGATCAATCTTGGCTCATTACTGTGCGGTTGTCATCGTCTTGCGGTCGGTCGCCGGAAAGAGCGCCACGATGGGCCACATCAGCGTTCCGCCATCTTCCACCACAGACTCTACCATTCTCTTGTCCGATAGTCACCAATCGCTCCTATGAGCGCCGCTCACTCTGGGTTGCAGTGACGAGGAAGGAAGGAAGCTTCAACGTTGATCTAGTACTTGTGCCGGTTTCTTTCTGTACGAAGTACTCGTACGCCGCCGCTCCGCATAAAATTGCCCTCTTTGTGCCGTATCTTCAAACAGACGATACAATAACAAACCGCAAAAAAGTCATCGCAGTATTACAGGCAGATATATCCGACTGCAATTCAAAACACATTATTTTCTGCGAGAAAGTTCTCCTAGTGGCATTTTGGTTTTATACACGAGCATCTTGTTGACTGCAGGTGACGTCCTAATATTGTAATTATAGTTTCACAGCAAGGATTGGATACGACTTCTCTGACCGTATGGACTGACAGTGGCAGCTGATTTTCTACGGTATGTTTGTAAACTTGACAGTGCGTTTCATGCAGAGTAACCCTTCCTTAACTGGCACAGTAGCTGGCCACTGCATTGTGAGATAATTAACTAACGACGCATAGTGAGGTTGGGATTGACGAGTATCGTGCCGAAACAATTGCGTGATATTTGTGTTGCCCTTTTATAACCAGTTTACCCTGGGAAGCTTTTAGCCGTCTATGGGCGTAGGACGGAGGGGCCATAGTGGCATCCTCCGGTTTGTCATTGGCTCGTTAATAATTCAGCGTAATTGCTAACTATCAATTTGTACCTTGTTTATTCCCACCCAGAAATTTCTGCTGATTTTCGAGAAGGAAAAATACAGTTCGCTAATACTTCGAATCTATCCAGCGATTTCTTTGTGAACTGTAACGCCTCAAATGATTAGCATCGCATTGGATATCATAGCGAGTACCGTCAATTTTCTATGAGCAGATGACAAGCATGTTGTCGTTGACATTCGCCCATTGGTCCATCCGTCTATCTTGTCCTATCTTGTCTCCATCATTTCAAAATGGCGGACTTCAATGTCCACCCTAGGCATATCGCTTCGCCCATAACGATCGAATGAAGCATATATATGGGATAATACTTTCCGACGTCCTGCTGTCAGGGATTTCCAATGACTGTTTTGTCCATTTTAAAATTGGCCAGGATATTAGCGGGTATAGTCACATCAGGGATCGTCATGTGAATCTGCGTAAGCTGGTGGTGAGGGGGTCTCCATGGCCGATTGTCCTTGTGGGCCATGGCTGTAAGACGCCACAGGCGGGGACAGTAGGGTAATCTTGTCTGCTGGTCACAGTCATCGTAACCTCGAGGATTTACTGTATGGCCATTATTTGTGTATGATCGGACATCCATCATGATCCCTATGGCTATAGCCCATGGTCTAATTGTCAGCCATTACTCGACCTCCATACTGACACCACAGACAAGAGCTACAATGACGGATTTAGCGGACTTTTGACAGGCAAAGTCAGACGAGGACTTCACTGTTTACGCTCGGCTTTGTCCGAAGCGCTGAAAATGATGTGTGCCGCGGTAACACACAGAGGCACTTCAGCCAGGTTACCGCGGTGATTTGGTCTGTAGAGCTTCCTCCAGCTTATATTATTCAGCTCCTCCAACTTCCAAACAAGCAATTGTATTATTCATCTTGTACAGATAGGTTCAGTCAGGATGGTATGCCTTGGACTTTGAGTGCTTGTTTGAGTGCTTTGCACGGATTCCGTGTTTTATTATCGTATTGCTTGTTACCTCTTTACCGTTGGAAAACTGACCAACCGGCGAAAAATCGACCTTAAGATGGAAGGTTGTACAGACCAGAAAACAGAACCATTTATGACCGCATACTGTATTCCAGTTTGCGAAGATTCCGGCTAAAAAGAGTTTCTCCCTGGGATTCAGATTTTTCAGCTTTGCTTCCCAGATGAATCAGAACGTGAGCTGACAGACGGAGTTTGAGGCGAATATTCGTTCCGCAGCGGATAGGAAATGATCGATCGTTGTCACAGGGGGACTCTGCGGTGTTCCGTTTGTTATATTGCAGCAATATTATCCCTTTTGGAGAACAATGGGTGGAAGAGCAAGATTTTGTTGACCCACACTCGTCCCATGGTCTTTTGTGATAGCTCGCTGAAAGGTATGGACAATGAATAGGCTCGACCCGCCTGCTTGTGAAAAGTGCACGAGCCCATCACTTTCCCTCTATTTTGGGGAGCTGTCAGGAGTGGCAGGGACGACACTTGTCCCACCAAGGGGAAGAGAGCCATTGTCAGGACTCGTTACTCAGGTCCATTTCCTGTGCTGTTGAGGGGCATTTCCGCTTGTCGTCCTCCCCCCTTGTCAGATATGGACCGGCGTGTCGCTTGCATGATCTGCCTGAAACACTTCAATGGGATGGATGGCAGTGATGGCATGTGATGGCCTCCTCTCTTTCCATACACAAGCCAGGGCAACAGCAGTCTCTTCCCGTAATTGCGCCCTCTTAGACCATTGGCGGCCATTGAAGCAAAAGGTTCTTCCTAAAAGCTTCCGAGCACGCAGCCTAGATTAAACTGTCTGGCAGATTTCTCACATGATTATTTCATGATGACAACAGGACGCTTACCGTCAATCACCAAGCACAAACATCCCACCATTATCCTTCACGCCTTATCCTCAATTTACGACTTCCGCCAACCACGGCCAAATCTACCTTCGATTCTAGCCAAATGTCCCGATCTACTTCATAAACTGTTTTCTTATCGATATTTAAAAACCGATCAGTTGGAGAAACTATGCCTCTGAAAGTCGAGAAAAGTTGTTGAAAGTGCGTTCCGGCGATCTGCCATCTTCAAAAAACTATCATTTGTCATAGAAAACTCTTCCTCGTAGATGCCGAGCATTCGGATTTTTTTCTTGGCAAAACCTCATCACAATAAGACGATTAATAGGATGAATCTTTTTCGGGAATCTAAACGTCCATTTGCCTACGAATATTCGATCATACAGTATGTATCTGCTCTGGTCGTGGATCAGTGCGAGTCTGGGACAGCAGTGTATACTCTTTTGTTGTTGAATGTGATACAATTGTTGAGGCAGGCTTTTCATTATATTGTCCCATGTCCAGACATGAACTACAATCTCGCAGGATCCGGCATTCGAATTGGAGAAAGCACAAAGCGCGTAGGATTCAAAATGGAGAGCACGGGGCGTTGGCCGCTCTTCCTTTTACATCTAGGGTTATATTCTCAGTAAATACTGGAAGGAGACTATCAAACGATACTTGACAAAACAGTTGAATTCGTCGGGCTTTCCGGCTTCAGATATGACGGCTATACAGATTATTAGGGCGTTATAAAGCACTTTGATACACCTTTGCAAAGGTGCTTCTCATGAGAGGAGCCGTTTCCTTTTATGATCATAGCAATGGTAATGACGACCTTTTTACGAGAGCCAGTCTCGCTTTCGTTCCCAAACTGATTTTATGGACTGTTTGCTGATTCGCTCGACTCGTCCTGTGTCAGTCAGGGCTGACAGTGGTTACCTATAGTCAAGGATCGAATTGTCGGCTGGAGCGCTGTTGATTCCTTCCATAAAGGTATAATTGCTTGCTCATTGTCGGCCCGATAATGGCCTGACAAAGCTGTATGAATATACAATGGTCATACAGCACTGCTTTATTCCAATGTTAACTGCCATCAAGTGGAGCGTATCCGCGCGTTAACGCTATAGCGGATATATTTTAAAATACGTGGACGCGCAGCTGTGTGAAGTAAGATCGGAGCGAGTAGATCCCTTCCGTGCCCTTCTTTGACGATTCCGACATGTCTCTGCCTCATTTGTACAGCTCCTGAAATAGCACTGGCTTCTTCAGTTGGATCTTTCTGTTGACCATTAGTTTCTCACGACTCTTCAACGGCCGATGTGTTTTTTCATCCACGGCTGAAATAGATCCTGCCGCGCTACTGGGTACGTGCCGATGCGCCGCTTGATCAATTTCAAGTCCCCACAGCCATGGATACCGCTTGCCATACGAAGTTCGTGCCATGATCCTAGGAGAGGTGCACCCCCACCCCAAAGACAGCTGATCGCTAAACAATCTCGGACCCCCAAGCAGAAAATCATTGGTGGACCCTCGAGTTTCCCTGCCACTTGTCAAGGGTGCACTTCCTGCTGTCGGATCATGGCACAAACTTTTTGACTGCCGGCATCCATGCCCAAAGCTGCCAGTGTACTTGGTGCTGACAGATTAGAGCAGTTCATCCGTGTTTGCCTTTTTTGTCAACCGCCGACCATCGCTGGCTGGATGAAATTCACTTGTCGGTATGAACAACGCGTAGAAAATTTCACAGACATTCCAGACTTCGATGCGAATGTCCCATGTCGAATTTAGTATGCGCATGAAACTATTTCGGGTGAGAATCAAACATCTTAACAGACTGCTCGTTTGAATTTTTTCTGCGAGTGGTCGCAATTCAAAGCATTTTAACCGGGTTTGTTTCAGAATTTCAAACGAGGAGTTTTAGGATGGGTGTGGCCGGGTGGGAGACGGTCATGACGAGCTGGTGTCACTTTAGCGCGCTCACCAAAAGAATTTTATTGTGTCGGATCATTGTCGGTTATTCGGTGCTAAACAGAGCGTCGTTAAAGTTTTGTTGTCGTACTTTACAACTGAATAGTTTACCGACCTTTTGGCGGTGATGATTATTAACATGACAGGATGTATGATGTGCGGACTCGAAAATATGTTGACTTTAATACTGATTTGGCTTTTGCCGACAGGTCTTGGATCTAGCTGAAGTGGGAGAAGAAGCGCGGCCAAGAAGCCCACTTTCGCACCGACAACGGACCATCCCATCCCGGACAACAAGTACCGACCCTCTCCATCCCTCACTCCTTCCTTCTTCGAAGACGAGGAAGTCTGCCGAAAAAATCCTTCACCGTCTTCGGGTAGTCCACCCACATGGCAACTCTACAAGGATTCCAACAGGTAAGCGAAAAAATTGTATTACGTTTAACACGAGCCGAAATAAGTTTTCTGGAAGTGGTAGAGATCACATTTCTCCAGATGTTCAAAGTAACGTGGAAGCGCAAGAACGGAGAAAATGCTCGTTTTTCTACGATTTCTCACCGATTAGACCCGAACGTTTTGTCCTTCTGTTGAACTATTGTGCACTGCATACCGCAAAACCGGTCAAGAAGAATTTCAATCGCTAGCAGCAGTACCAAAAGCCAACTCGAACAATTCTCTCCCGTTCAGGACTAAAAAATGGGCCTTTTGCCTCGTGGTTTAGCATGGTTGGCGTTTCATGATTTGCAAAGTTTTTGGAGGTTTACGGAGAACAAAGTAGTCCGGAAGTCGGGACTGACCAGATTGCCACGATATTTTGATATGTTTAGCTTGTGGAAAAGATCAAAGGTGACCCAGGTGTCGTTGCGAGTGGGACGCAGAGGGGGTCCGGCGATTAAGTGGAGGTATGCGCTGAGGAGGTACATCTCGTTATGTGCTTGAGCGAACTTAGAAGGTCACTTAATTATGGCCCACAGGACGTTGGGCGAAGATGGCCGTACAAATATAACAAAAGCAGAGCAATTAATCCCTCAATGGCAAAGTCAACAAACGACCCACGAGTGTTTCCCATGTACCTCACCTCACCTCGTATCATCACGCTAATAAAGTCCCCATGGACGCTATTGTTCGCCCATTCACCAACAGAATGTACGCTTCCCTTTTACATGTCCCACACTTCATCATCGGGTGATGTCGCTCTTCCTCACAACTCAACAATCAACCATATACTCCAACCTAAACTCAAATTTTCGTTATGCCTCACCCAGTGCAAACCTGTACAAATTTTCATACATTGCCACGTTGCTAAAACAGGGCAAAACATAGCTTTACACCCTATTACTATTAGATTATATTGATACGTGATGAAAATGTGATCTGTTCATGCTGTTTCTGAGCAGGGCTACACTGTCTTGTGGATACAAAAGCCGGGAGCAATGCGGAAGAGTAATATGAAAATTAGCGAGAGGTGACAGCATGGCTGATAGATCTAGAGCGAGGAGAAGGAAGCTGGCGTTGATACTCAAGGTATACACTTCATCATATCTCAAGCTTTGCTTGCAAAGCCCCAAATACGCTATTGTTGTGCACAAAAGCCCGGCAAAAGTGTAGCATTCCTGGTTTGCTATCCATGTGCGTGCTCTGGATAGCAAAAGATGTCCATACGTATGCAAAGCAGGGGCTTAATACTGTGGACGCTAAAGCGGGCTAAAGTGTCCGTGAACTTGTCAAGAGTGTGTGCGGAAAGAGGATGCTTTGGCTGCCACAGTTTATATTCTAAATCATCCACGTTAATTTACTCAGCAAAGAGGCCAGCAATTATCGCTGAAAGAAATGACCACAATGGGCCGTTTGTTTGCTGACATGCCAGGACAAACCACACAGCACGATCCAACTCCCATCAAAAACGCCTCTTCCTTATCGCGATAGTCACTCCTGAAATTTCTCAACAATCTTTCAATAAAAACCAAACATTCGAATTATTAAACAGGGCACAACTTTCAAGTCAACTCCATGCCTTCTTCAACTGAGCCGTGGGCAAATGACTCGAAAGAGATTGGATTTTTCCCAATGTGGCGCACGTTTCCATTTTTATAAGCTGAAAGTGTGCGCCATGTGGGAAAACAAAACTCGATGAGGCTGTTTTGTAAGTGGTGCATGCCCATAGCCTGTAATACCACAAACGTGCGCCACTTGGTAAAAGAAACTGGGCGAGATCGTTTCGGGTTGGCGCAACTTTGCAACCCAATAGAGGACGCCACTATCTGTGGTGCGATGTTTGATTGATGGTGACAGGAAGTTTGACTTGGTCTGGATCTCGAGTTGACAGCAGATGTACGTTGTCCCGTGCTCGAATTCGTCCAGCTCTTGTGTTGATCTGCGCCGTTGGCTTTCCCACCGGGGACAGCTGCGCCGGACATTGGTCGATTCAGACCATTGTCCGGCACTATTTGCTGATCTTTCAAGACATTCGAGGACGAGCAAGGAGGAGCATTAGGCTTCGTCTACCCTTCCGATAGGCTAGCCAAACATCCTCCTGTCCCATCCAGAAATTCCCACTATCTCGAGATCGACATCTGCCGTAGTCAGATCGAGCATAGTTCAGTTGACCATTCGAGACGTTTCGGACATCGGTTTTCAGCTCGATCATTTCCTCGTTTCATTTTCCCGAGAGTTTCAAAGTCGATTCTCACTGCCCAAATTTGAAAATGGTTGTGTCCAAGAAGAGTATCTTTTCGCCGATTTACCCCAGTCAGGACGGAGATGAGGTAAGCGAAAACCTTTTATGGTTGCAAGTCCAGCAGGCAGGCTCAACGAGACCGGTTTCCGAAAGTGGCGCACTTTTCCGGTATTATTGGCTGAGAGCGTGCGCCATTTGTGAAAATAACGATGTCGAGTTTGACTGTTTTTCCCAAGTGGCGCACATTTCCGTGTTTTCGGCTGACAGGATGCGCCACCTAGGAGCGCGTCATTGTCGCGGTGGTTTGTGATTGACGGGTTTTTGGTGTGGCCAAGGGTGGTCGGAAGATTATGTAAGACAAGTTCTTCTTGCTCGCTTCTTGCCGTTGATTCGCAGCCAGCAAGTGCTTATTACGCCGCTGTATGCGCATATGCATGGTGTAAGTTTACAGCGACGAACTAGGGAAGGAGGTTTTCGTGTCAGAAAGCGCCAACCAACAAGATCTTGTGTGTTCGTCGCCGTCCGAAGGTTCGAGTCTGTTCGTTCAAGAGAAGCTCTTTTCTCTCTTGATGCAACGAAGAACCTACCTAACGTTAGCGCAACTAGACAGTTGTGAACAAGACTCTTGGTAGATAACGGTGAGGTGGATGCACCCTAAGCATGTCAGGTGCAGTGGGCCAAAGAAAGACCAAGAAGCTGCATTCTGAGCTTCGACCATCGCCATGGTCGTCACTTTGTTGGACGTTCGCGCAAAGAACAACACTGCAACAATACGCTTTGAAATACGCACTGAAGCAAAGAGGCAAAACACGCAAATGAATGTGGCTAGCGCGGTTGACTGTTGCAACATACACGTTCTTCCGACTTTCAATCTCAGATGCGCTCTTGTTCTCTTGTCATTTCAGTTTCTTTCGTAATGCACTCGATCGTAAATTTTCTGTTGTCGGCCCCAAAACTTCTATTATCCTCCGTTAAATTATAATTTCCCCAAATTGCGCCCTTCAAATATCTTTTTCGGTTTTCACGGTCTCGATCTCGTACCATCGCCATGACGTGACCTTTCCATATCCCAAATAAGCAGACGTATCGGTTTCTTATCCTGAAATTTGTCAACTTCTGGTTTTGAACATCCTGTTTGATGAGTATAGACTTCGAAAGATGTTCCAACGGGTTTCCACCAGTGATGTAATATTCTTTTGTATTGTTGTAGATTTACGTGCAGACGCTGAAGGAGTTATCGGCGTCAGCGGAGCCTAAGGACCCATTCAAGCCATCAAGTTACTTCTTCCCACAGAACGCTGGCTTCTACCCATCGGTGCCAAATGCCAACGGTAAGTCGACATGTAGTTACTCGAAACTTAGCCTCGTGAAATAAAACGAACCAAATTTTTCCGTTGCTGTAAAAAATAAGACTTTTGGAGGGTGTCAGGTGTTGATGAGGCTCCGCTGGTGTGTGATGACGGCCATTATGGCGCATCTCAAACCTTCATTGATGTTAGATGATTACTTGCCATTGCCGACGTCGCTCGGAGGTGGCAGCACGCCGTTCGGCGTTGCTTAATTAGCCTGGTCGTCAACAAAGATTACGTAACTTGCCCCACTGTACCCTACCCACTTTTCATACCTGCAAATATTCTTCGTTCACTTGCACTCTTCTTTCCACACGCGTTTCCGGTGCCCTGTAATTTATTTCTTGGCATACGCAAAAGATCTTTAGTCATCGTTGTTGACCTTTACTTTACGAAAGGACCGTGTCGTCTGCCGTACTGGGGAATTCTGTCCCATCTTGTTTCCTCCAAAGATATGATTTTCTTGTATGACGAATAACCTCACCCTGATCCAGCTGGTAAGTCAGACATCCGTTTCCACAAAAAGCAACATTGTACTGTATTATTTCCACTTGCACCAAGTTGAGGAAAACCTAACTTGTAAATTTGTCAGAATCCAAAGTTTTTGTTGGTCAGATCTCTGGTACTTAAAGCAACCCTGAGCATTCACACCATTTTACTACGCTTGGTCCCGCAGTTATTGAAATGCGTCGTGTCCTCATATTCTTTCGAAATTGTTCTGCGTCATCTTGCGAGTGTTTCTTCCGAAGAATCACCAAATATATTCCTTCCCTCCTTGATGCGCTTCGTCACAGTGAAGAGTGTCAGTTAAAACGGCAAAAAGTCTTAGTTTTGAAAGTGAAAGTGCTCGAACGTTTCTAGTCGATGACGATGGCGATGGACTGTCCGTCGGTCTAGATGCATTGTGTGTGCCCACCGTCGCGCTCTTCTCACGTTGCTCACCTGTCAAGCTTCTCTGAAGGTCCGCCATGGTTCTTCACCCTACCCACACGCTGATCGCTGTTCGAACGCACCAAACGCCAGCCCGAAGACGCTTCATCATCAATTGGCTGTAATTTACCTCCAATCAATGGCGTAATCGTACAGCCACCAACGCTAACGAACATACAAACTTTTTACTTTCGTCAAAAATAATCACAAACATGTTACTTTAAAGTGCCGATGAAGTGGGACAAGATTGGTCCGGGTCCGCGTAGAGAATCCCCCCGGTACGCGCCGTGTTGGCTGTTATGTTTCATGTCGTAGCGATCAGCTGATCGATACACACGTTGACCAGATATTTCACCCACCATCCGCGCGGTCTTTTTACACGCACCCGGATCCAAACCTGTCCCGCATCATTGGCACTTTAAAGTACGTAATGGCCTGTCATTAGCTCCACTCTCAGGCCGCCCCCTGCGAAGAACCACCCATCTCGAGCCTTTCCATCCGTTCAAAGCGAACTTCTCGAACAGCAGCGCACGAAACGATAATTCTTAACCCACGGCAATTGAGAACAAAAATCAAAATCAGCTTTAGATGTTCGATGGTCTTCACTCTATAGTATGGAATTTTCAGAACGTCCTTGAGAAGGAAATATTTACAGTTTGGTTTTTTCTACAGGTAACGCACACGAAGCCTCAGCTCAAGCAAAGACTGCACTGAAATGCAACAAGTGTCAAGCCAAGTTTGAAACCAAAGGACAGTGGTACCGCCACCTGACGTCAGAGTGCTCAACCGAAGACCCTGCTCGCTCTCCTCGACCTGCTCAAAGCGCTTCTCCTTCCGATCTCAAAAGGTAATTCCAACGGACCGCGGTCAAAATTTGTTATCTGGCATCCTGACCAGCATACTGGACCAGACCGTTTTTTCTTCAAGTGACGTACGTTTTTGGTACTGTTTGCATGAAGCATGCGCCACTTGGAAAAAACGATCCTGTCGAGTTTGGTTTCCCAAGTGACGCAAGTGATCAGTGTTATTGGCTGAAAGCGTGCGCCGCATAGAAATACATTCTTGACGAGTTGGCGCACCCAACTGGCGCACCGTTGCGGTGTTACTGGCTGGTAGTGTGCAGCGAGAGGGAAAACGATCTGGTCGAGCTTTGTCAGCCACGAGCTTGCGTCTGTTCAAGTAAATGTGTTAACGAACCTTTCAATTCGTTTTCAGGGCTCATTCGGAAGAGTCCAATTCCTTCAACAGTGCGGAATCGGCCATTGGTGGTGGTAGCATCTCCGAGGAGCGTACTTACCGTTGCGACATTTGCGAGCGCTTCTTCACCGACCCGTCCAATCTCCAGCGTCACATTCGTACGCACCACGAAGGTTCGCGCACCCACTCCTGTAGCGAATGCGGCAAGTCCTTTGCCACCTCCTCGGGTCTCAAGCAACACACGCACATCCACTCGTCGGTCAAGCCCTTCCAATGCGAAGTGTGCCACAAGGCCTACACGCAGTTCTCCAACCTGTGCCGTCATAAACGAATGCACGCCAACTGTCGCACCCAAAGTAAATGTCGTAATTGTGGCCACACTTTCTCTACTGTCGCTTCTTTGTCTAAACACCATCGTTTCTGCGAAGGAACCCTCCGTAAGCCTGGTCAAGGGCAAATCAACGCAGCAGCAGGCGCCTTCGGGCCGGGCCACGGCGGACTACAGTCGCCGCCTGGTCTGCCCAACCCCTTCCTCTTTGGTCCACCCGGTCCACACCACCCATTCCAACCCTTCTCCCTCTCCGGCTTTCCCTTCCATCCCAACCATCCCTTGTCTTTCGCTCCCACTGCGCACTTCCCTTCGCAAGAACCAGAGCGCAGCATGACGCGCACGCCACCCAGCCACACCAATGGCAAGTCCCGCAGCGACTACTCGGACAATGTCTCCAACGCCTCCGAACCGGAAATGTCCGACAGAGAAGACAACCAAGACGAACCGCGCAACTTGACCAAAGAAACCTCTTCCAAGAAAAGCGAGACCAAGGACGCTCCACTGGACTTGTCAGTTCCGACGTCACGCAACACCCCCGTTACACCAGTCGTCACTCGCGTCTCCACCCCCAATTCCGGTCGGAAAACTCACATCTTCGGCGAGCGCAGTCCGTCGGTCGACACGGTCCCCGAACCCATCGCACCAACTCCGACGCTGGTCCATCCGGCCGCCATCAACTTTCAGCAGCAGCAGCAACAACAGCGTCTGGCTATGCAAGATGAGATGCAGAAGCTGCTGGCTATGAGTCCGCGCTACCCCTTTTTCAACGCTTTCTTCGGATCTCCAGTTCCAGGTCAGTTCAGTGATATGTTTGCGGGTGCGGCCAGGAATGGACTGAATGGCACGAGGTTAGCGCAAAATGGCTTCGCGCGCTCGCCGGTGGAGGAAATGATGGACAGAAGGGCGCTGCACCATCCCATGGTCGTTCCGCCCATGCATGTCAACCAGCAACAACCGCCAGTTTCTTCCTCCATGTACAACGCCGTGTCAACCAGTAACCAGAAACTGAAGGAGAGGTACACCTGCAAGTTTTGTCTGAAAGTCTTCCCCAGATCAGCCAACTTGACGCGACACTTGAGAACGCACACCGGCGAACAGGTATAAATTATTACTTTAGCATTCTATCGACTCTTGGTGTTTTTCTTCTGGATTAGAGTTTTCTGTCTGGATGTCTTGGACGTCGGCAAGTGAATTGCCCCAGATCGCTTCCCCAAGTGGCGCACTGTGGAGATTTATAACAGTGACAACGTGCGCCACTTGGAAAACATTCAAACTCGACCTGATCGCCTATTTGAATGGCGCACTCTCGCAGTTAAAACCACTTCAAACGTGCGCGACTTGGTAAAAGATCTGACGGAATTCGTTTTCCGACGTCCTATTTGACCATTTTTCTTTGTCAGTGACAACCTTCAAGTGCCATTTTTCAACGTCGTTTTCAGTGTTGACTAATTTGTGTAATTATTCTTTTCCAGCCCTACAAATGCACAGTCTGCGGACGGTCTTTCAGCATTTCCTCGAATCTGCAGCGTCACGTACGCAACATCCACCACAAGGAAAAGCCCTTCAAGTGTCCGCTATGTGAACGCTGCTTCGGCCAGCAAACCAACCTGGATCGCCACCTGAAGAAGCACGAGTCCGAGTCGGAGAACCCCATGACAAACGCTAACGGCGACCCGCTGTATCACCACGAACACGGCCACGTCTCCATGGCGCACCACGGTGGTCACCACTCGTCCGATGAAGAGGACGAGGAGATGGACGAGATGTCGGGCGATGAAGAGATGATCGAGGAAGAAGACTGTCGATCGGAGACGTCCTCTGTCAATGCTGCCAACAAGGTGGCGATACCGTCGCCACCTGCCACTGCTAGCCCCACTGTTACGTCGTCCAACGAGAAACCACTGACGCTACTGAACGGCAATCAACATCAAAAGCTGCTGCTCAAGATCGGACGATAGTAATATCCTGTACTATTCAGTAGGAAGTTCTTTGCGCTACCGTGTGAATAACGCGGAACGATGCGTTTACGCAGAGGAAACCCTGTTAGTATTCCCGCGATGACGTATACCGTACGGTTAGAAGTGTTGGGTTAGTCAGCCCTTTATTACGGGCGTTTTCTTTTGGATACAGTATGGTCAACCACCAATCTCAACCTGTTGAATTTTTCTCAGTTTGTATCTGCAAACATTATTTTATCCGTACGAACAATACTGTGTTTCACGAAATTTTCCCACAATCTAGATGTGAATATTCTATTGTAAAACCGAACAAGTTGATATCGAGTACATCGCTCTGCCATACACTGCGTCAAATTCTGGCAAAGTGTACATTCCGAATGACGAACCAGACCAAAAGCTGGTTACTTTTGTTACGCATTAGTTACTTTTGCTGTGGCATCAACGTAGGACACCGCCCCGTCCGATGCTTCCGGTGACTGCGTGACATTGTATAAATCTTGAGTATTCATTAATAGAACAGTAAACAAGACAGCTCGGACATCCTCAGGACGATTGCACAGGGTGTCCAATGATGCGGTCGAGGTGTCGATTGATGACACCCGTAAATTGAGGTACTGTAGCGATGGAACAAGACAAGTCGACATTTTTCGATTCAAAGTAAGATTGGGCGAAAATCTGGAGTTAAACGTACCATAACACTTTCCATGTACTAACGTACCAGCATTTCTAATGTACTAACTAACGCGCACATTGTGGGGACCTGCAAAATAATAATCACGAAGTTCACAGAAGTTAGGCGCTACCGTTAGTGGAAGAATTTCGGGTTTTATTTACTCAGCAACAAGCAGTGTAGAAATCTTGTTTTCGCAAACGTCTCTACTCTTCTAAAAGAGGGCTCCATGCGCAGATGGCGACAACAAGGAAGTCCATAACCATTTACCCATCACCATTTTCTTCTCGAAGTCCAGTCACCACATCACAGCAAATCTCCGGTAACACCAACCCAACTAAACCCAGTGCTCGTCCGAAACCTATCCCAGCTGCGCCTACAACTTCATCGAAGAAGGCCTCGGCATCGTCTTATCATACCGCCGACGACGGCTCACACCCACCGAAACAAGCCGATCCCCGAGACTTCCGGGCCTTCAGCATCGACGAGGCCAAGACGCGCAACATCAAGTTCGGTGTGGTCAACAAGGTGGCCGTGCCCCAGCGTCCCATTGAAATCAACGAACAGATCATCGAGGTAGCCAGAGCCAAGAATGCCCAGCACTACTTCCACTCCAGTCTCCAAGCTCTGAACAAGACGCCGTTGGTCAACGAGGATATGACCGGGGACGCCGCCAAGAATTTGTTCGAAGGACTGCTGAAGCCCGTGGTCGAAGCCAAGAGTCCTGCCGCGGGTGCTTCAGTGGAGCCCGGAAGTGGTAGGGTGAAGAAGAATTCAAAGGAAGCTTTGCATAAACAGAGCCCTGTTACTGCGGTCCTCTCGAATTCTAAATCTGATCGAACGAGTAAACTCATGCCGAATCCTACGGTACAAGGACAGAGTGCGCTCACCTTGAAACAACCTTTAAGTAAACCTTGAGATACCAACCAGAAGTCCAAACCGGAAGAAAACCAGAGTTGGGAGCCCGACGAACAAACTCGACAAGATTGTTTTCCCAGGTGGTGCACGTTTCCGCTGTTTTCGGCCGAGACCGCGCGCCATTTGAGAACTCGACGAATCTGCTTTTCCGAGAGGCGCGGTGTTATAGATCCGAAGCACGCGCCACTTGGAGAAACGATCTTGCCGAGTTTGTTTGCATAGGTTCCACTTCTTCATCATCGCGGTAATTTATTACTGTACAAGTACACAGATCTTCTGGAGAAAATGCTGCTCTGTAAATGCATACTATGTTGAGAGAAGAAACACCAAACAGCTTCCGGACCCGAAAAAACACGAAGGAGAAAAGCAAAAGAATCCGTTACTGTAGAAAAGACTCCAAAGTACACCGTCAGGGCAGTAGAGGATCGACTGATGAGGAAAACCAAACTACAACAATCTTACAAGAAAAAAAGAAGCACATGTTGTGCGTGAGCTGTAGCTCGATCCAAACTTCAAGGAACAGGAAAATGCTTCACAGCGTCGACATTTTGAGATTTAGTGAAGCAGACCGTGAACAAAAGATAAACAAAAACTATCCCCAGTTTCTCGGCCGACGAGTTACGAGGAACGAAGAAACCTATTACTGGGCTCTTGCTGATGACTTGCGCTTCTCGGTCTTCACCTTCTCGTTCTTCGATGGAGACGAATTGCCTAGGAAAAGTTATACTGAAACCAAATCCAGCAACCAGAACGGCAAGAGGAGTAGTTGGGACGTGCGTAAACAACCCCAGCATAATCGTTTTTCCAAGTTGCACAACCTTTAGAGGTCTAAACCAATAACACCGATGAGAACGTGAGCCCCTTGGAAAACTAATTTGTCGAGTATATCGCCGAGGTTCCAGTCCATGCAGAGGAAACGAAATTTTGTTGCCGCCGATACAGTGTGAGGCTATTACGTAATGCCCGCAGAGCTCAATAATACAATCTTGCATGCGACTTGATACCCCATGTTATCCCATGTCAAACCACTTCAGGTGGTCTAACATGGGATTTTTGGGCACGAGCTGTCTTTGCGGAGCTGGTTTTGTTCGTAAGTTTGTGTTTGAACCCCACTGCTGAACTTTGCCCAGTGAAGGGCAAAGTACAACATCAGTGGGGATAACCTTGTGAATGGAATGTGACTGAGGAGAAGCGAAAGTAGGTCGCAAAAGAAGGAGGTAAGGCTATAGCATTGCATTCGGAGTCACAGGGAGTAATTCAATGGTTGGGAACTTGGGATACCCGCTGCCATCATTCCAGTTCCCGTTTCCGTCCCAACAGTACCCGTTAGGGTGCCGCCCCGCGAATAACACTTACGTTCGCTCATCGGAGTGGACTGAATGGCGGTGTCAGATGCTCGCCATTCCTTCACAGGCTTCATCAGGATGGGGTGGACATTGGGCATCACTCCTCCTTGACTGATCTGCACCCCTTCGCAGAATTTGTTTAGCTCTGGAAAGAGAAAAAATGGGTATGATAAACCGAGCTCGACAAGTGTTCGAATGAGAGCGCAGGTTGTGCTGCAGAGATACTTCGAATTTTGAAGAGGTCGACAAACAAACGCGACAAGATTGTTTCCCAAGCGGCGTAAGTTTTCGCAGTTGGCTGAGAACGTGCGCCACTTGAAAATCGGTTTTTGCCCAGTTTGATTATTTCCCCAAGTTGCGCATGATTCCAGTGTTATTAACTTATTGGCGGAGAGCATGCGCGACTTGAAAACAATATTCACCAGTTACTTCTCGAAGTTGCGATCGTTCTCAGTGTGACTAGGTGAAACGTGTGCCACTGGGAACGACGTTCTTGTCGACGTTGTTAGCCCGTGTCGCCAATGTTTAATTATCCTACCTTCGTCGTTGCGGACGGCCAACTGGATGTGTCGTGGGGTGATCCTCTTCTTCTTGTTATCTGCACTGGAAAGAGGAGAAAACCTTCCTAAGGTCGAGACCAGTGTATCCAAATTAACTTAATTCTTACCAAGCTTTTCCAGCCAACTCTAGGACTTCCGCCACCATGTACTCGATAACGGCTGCCTGCAAATCAAATAAAAAAGCTACAGGACACGAGATGAACAAAAACTTGCGAAGGTCCAACCGCCCGAACCTTACAGCAAAGATTGAGGTGCCTCGGCTTATGCGATACTTTGCATGATCGTTCTTCAATTGGCGATGAAAGCGACTGACGGGGAAGGTAAGGCCGGATCGGGCTGCGACTGATCGCTGCAAAGCAAACAATCAACCGTTAACCCACAGCACAGAATGACTGACAGAACAAAGTTGGCTTCCGCCTTGGCATCGCATCATCCTGTCTTCCCACATCGCCCAGAATTTTCCACCAAAAAAGGAGGAAAAATATGGTCACCTTTTTCCTTTCGATGGTTTTTCCTCCGCGTCCAAACATAATGAGGCGCAGATTTCTTCTGGAGACACCTGTAGCCACAGTCAGACCTCAAGAACGTCTTAGCGGAAACTTTTCCCGTACACTTGGCACGCTTGCTTACGCTCCTTACCGGAAAGCTGGAACAGCACGTCGCGATAAGGCTGGAAGATGAGGAATGGAGTTGCTGGAAGGTACTGTATTCCCTCGATAGTTCTGCGAACTACGTCTCAGGCCAGTATATTACACCCGCAGGATATCACTGCTTGTTTGATTGTCGCCCGTAAATTTACTTGATTGACGAAAAATCTTTGATTGAATGCATGAATATTTTCAACCCCCGCCGGGTAATATTAACCGGAACAGTCACGTGATTCGCAGAACTATCGAGGGAATACAGTAGGTTTTAGGAACAAAAGGAGAGCAGAAGAATTATTTCAACAAGTGAGGGATAGTAGTGAGTATTCGTCCGGCGCTGACGATTGCAATACAATGACGACTTCTATTGCAATTGTATCGTAATCGGGATCGTAACTGCAGGACGAATACTCACTAGTGGGTCAAGTGAATTATCGTAAAGCGGCTTATCGACGCAGTCAACTGACAGTAGAGCACTGGGCCGCAGGTCCAAAAGTACGCTGCAACTGTGCTGCGCACATTGGACCTGTTTCGCAAGTCATGTTTCCGGCTTGCACAGCATAAGTATAGGTTTTATGCTGTGCAGTTATCCACGGCTTACGTTTTGCCTAATATCGCTGCATTTGAAATTCTGTGCAAGCTGAGTTGATTGTACTATTGACCACTTTGGTTGAAATTTTGGTGGAGTGGAGCGTGATCAGGCCAATCAGCGAATTGGACTTGGCGCGTCAAGTGATCCGAGCTACACGCCTCTCCCACATTGCGCCACTTGACTTCCGCTCTCGTTCCTTCTCGAAATCCATCATGTTTTGGACAATAATAATTTTCTTCCCGAAACTATCGCCAGAAAAAGCGAAAGAAGTCCGGGCTTTATCCAGTAGAGGGCTAAATGACAGGCCCCGCGAATTCCGATGCCCTGCTGAACTCGCGCGGCCTAATATCCCTTTATGCTAATACTCTGTACCGGAATGAGCAAACCGCGGAACGGTTTCTGCACAGAAACTGACACAGTATAAAATCATGAGATTTTGTTCTATCCAGAGCCCAAACGTGACTTGCGAAACAGGTCTATTACCAGGGCGCTGTACGCTGTGCTGTGCTGCACAACTTTCATGCCCAGTGGCTAAGCAGCTGTGCTGTAGATGCACGTTGACCTGGTGCAACTGCGCGGAACGCCGATGTATTGACGTGGTTTGTGATGTAGTCAGCGAAATCAGTAGTCAACCTAATCAGTAGTCAACCTGGAGAACGTTGCCCTAAAGTACGGCAAAGCTGAGACGACTGACGTTCGAATGCCCAAAAACTGTAATTTTTGTCAGGTTTCGGTAGGTGCATCTGCGCGGTAGTCTATGGCTTTCTGCTGTATGCTGTGCTGTGCTGCACAAATTTCGTCAGTTCACGCGCTGTTCCAGTTTCCTGACTGCCGATTTTCGTGGATGACAGGCCCGTGTCGTGTCCCGGCACGTCCATGCTGATGTGCTCCTTTGACTGACTGACATCGGGAAATCTCTTCTTCCAGAAATTTTCCTGTGGAAACTGCGTGCAACATGGCTTCCCGAGCAGCGAGATGTCTCTTAAGAGTGACAGGCAGAGTGAGTAAGATAGCACGGACTAGTTTAGCTGCGTTGCCTTCTAAAAGATGCAGCTGTGAGCCTTCATTGCAGGCTTCTGGAGTGACTTCTGGTCAGCTGGATTATTCTCTCGGACAGCATGGTGATCGAGCTTTTTCTACCTCCATACGTCTTCGCAGCAGGAAAGATCCCGACGCTAAGAAAACCTACAGTTTCTCCACGTTGAAGGTTGATAAGCCCGCAAAAGGGGTAATCCAGGTGGAGCTGAATCGACCTGATCGTCTCAACGCACTCAACAACGATTCGTGGTGGTAGGTATTCCCCATTGCACCTTTTCTCGGCGAACAGACAATTCCAGCTCGCTTTACCCTTGTGCATTGTAGGTTTCTTTCTTTTAGTGAGATCAGAGAATTTTTCGACACGATATCTGCTGATCCGGAATGTCGGGTTGTCATCTTGTCCGCCTTGGGAAAGCATTTTACAGCCGGTGAGGCTTTTGTACGGTTCTGCATCGATAAGACCATGACGGCAACAACCAACCGTACAGTTGGTGTGGGAACTATGAGGTCATGTGTCACTTTGTCGGGGTTTGTTTCGTCGTTTTACCGTTCTGCATTTTCGTGTAGGAATCGACCTCCAAGATATGGGTTTCATGATGGACCTGCTGGGTAGTGATCTGGACACGTCTCGGAAGGGCCTGAAACTGGAACAGAAAGTAAGGGACTATCAAGACTCTTTCACGGCGATCGAGAAATGCCCGAAACCTGTCATCGCTGCCATTCACGGAGGATGCATAGGCGGTGGCGTTGATATGACTTCCGCATGTGATATACGTTACTGTACTGAGGATGCCTTCTTCGCGATAAAGGTATGTTATTTAACTTGCTTTTCTACCAGGAGGTTTTTGGGAGGCTTACAGGTATTTTCACCAAACAGGAAGTCGACATTGGTATGGCCGCCGATGTCGGAACTCTTCAGCGTTTCCCAAAGATAGTGGGCAACGATTCCCTGGTTAGAGAACTGGCCTTCACAGCCCGAAAGTTCTACGCGGCAGAAGCCAAGAGTATAGGGTTCGTGTCAAGGCTGTTTGACAGTCGGGAAACGATGCTGAAGGCGGCGATGGACGTTGCTTCCTTGATCGCCGCTAAGAGTCCGGTAGCGGTCCAAGGGACTAAAGTCCATTTGAACTACAGCCGGGACCACACTGTCCAAGAAGGCTTGGAACACATGGTAGGTGCTTAATCTCCTTATCGTTTGAACTGTGGTACTCGTGACGAAGATTGGGATCGCAGTGGCTTCTGTTTTGTAGGCTATCTGGCAGATGACCATGTTGCAGAGTGATGATATAATGAAAGCCGCCATGGCGTCAGCTGACAGAAGAGGCAAGACGGTGCCAGAGTTTGCGGATGTTTAGATTATTTTGCAATTTCTTGCGCGATGTCAAGGAAATTCAAGAAAGGCTTGAGATGCTACTTGGGAGATGCGTAATACATGAGTCAGATACGCACATCCAGGCTGTGTAATTTTGTTTATTTTACTATGATGTTTTACTTGAGTCATGCACTTGCTCATATTTCGGCACTTTGAAATTGATCCTAAGATCTCCATGGTCTTTCTTTCCCGCTTACGGCTCTTTGTGTTTCACCTGTTATCCAAATCTAGTTCTGGACTTTCCCGGTTTAACTGTATTTTCCCAGTTTAATCATTCACATTAAAAAATCGCCCAATGCTGCTCGGTCGTCTTACTTGTTAGTTACCGTGCTTCGGCGTACGGTTTTGGTCTGTTATCATAACGTGCTATTGTTTGTCAAGTGAATAAGAGTTATCTCATCAAGTCATAAGAAGAGCTTCCGGTTTTGTTTGTGATCCAAGCTCTGATCTGTTATCTACCGCCTACCGGAAACTGCTTCGGCCTCGGGGAGTTTGCTGACGTCAAGCTGCCTGCTGCCCGCTAAGAGTATAACAGTGTAATGAAGCGTGACGTGTCATGTGCCATGTCATTATTTTAACAAGGTTGGCTGCTGTCACAGATCACGTGTCCGTCTAGACAGCTTACAGCTTGTACGTACATGTACGTACAGCTCCCCTCCACCTGGGAAATTTATTCAAAGAAAGGAGCCGCTTTGATGTCTCTCATTGATTGATCGATTGGTAGGTAACGAACGATATCATTCTCTCTGAACCTTTCGCTTCTCTGACAGTGGTCACAGTTTTCCTTGTTCTCATTGCGCTACTTGGTGTATTCCTAGAACAATTCCCTTCTCTCTTGCAGGTATTCTTCCCGGAAACTGAACACTGGACAAGCACTACACGTTGGAAGGACGGAAGAGTGACAGAACGGATCGGTTGACTCGAGCCCTCAACCTTCGCACGCTGCTGCCTTTATTGACCAACATGTCACATTTGTCGTTCCTCGTCTCCATAATGTAAATACACCGGTGACCTCGTGGTTACATTCTGTTTATCGAGACGTCAGCTGTACAAGACTGCGGTTTCTGGACGGAAAGGATATTTCGCGCGGTGTGCCCGATGGCAGCGCTGAACCTCACCGTTCTTCTGGACAGATGACATTATCGCTTTGCTGTATCAGCAAACCCTCTTTCTGAATGGATGTCTTGAGCGTTCCCCCTCCGGAAGTCTCCTCAGGAGTTCCCAAAGCCAAGCTGCAGAATGGACTTCCTGTGGATTTCGACCATCGGTCGGAAACATCTTCGGAACAAACCAAAGCTTCCAAATTCAAGGTGGACAGATTGATCTCCTTAATCAAACAATCAAACAAAAGTCAACACTTTGATTATTTGTTTACCATCCAACGTGGTGCAAGTGCACTTTCGTTCAAAGCGCAGTGCAGGCAAGAACATGCCTACACTTTTCCTGCATGCAAGGTGTCGGGCATATATTCAGGTGCGCGAGCTGGGTAAAATGGAATGCAGAGCGCACCTGTATACATATTTATGGTCAAGGGACATGAGTTTAAGTATACAGGGTCGTGTCGCGGGCGTTACTCGGGTTCCCGACGACTTCCCGTCCACTCTTATCTGGTTGTTTTTCTGTTTTCAGGTGGTGAAGTTGGAAAGTAAAGCTCCTTACTGCCGAGGAAGATGGCAGTGCTTCGATTTCCACGATCGACCGAAAGACACCACGAAGGAGAAAGCTCCGTCAGCTGAGCCTTCCCAAACGTCCATATCGTCAATACTTCCTCCCAGCACAACGAGCTCCGCTTCGGATCAGGGCAACAACGTCGAGCTCTCGACAGTCCCTGTCAAACCTTCAAAGTTCAAAGTGACTGCCGTACAGCTTCCACCCAATACTCCTGCGATAGTGCCTCCCGTGGAAGCTGTCAGAGCAGCTCCTGCTCAAAACGGAAACGGCAATGGAGTTCAGGCATCGCCGCCGAACGCCCTCAGAACCTCGCAGGCTTCCTCCGAGTCCTCCACACTGTCCAGTAGCAGCTTACAGAGCAACAGTACATTACCAACGCTGACGCAGGAGCTGCCCCTGCAGATTACGGACTCGAATGCGGCGTTATCGGCTGAGCTGTCCAGAAGGACGACAGCGGCAGATCTCGCCGCTGCGGGGTCCGAAGAAGCAGCGAGCATCAGCCTCAACCAGAAAATTCGCCAGTGCATGGTGAGTTACAGTAGGGTTGTCTCCTTGAAAGGTCTGGTATGTTTTACAGTGTTTCTTCGAGGCCAGCTCCAGCTTGTGCGACTCACAAGCACAATGTGCGTGTCAAATTGCCACCGTCGCAACTTCCGGTTGACTACAGGCCGTGCCGGCTGTACAGTCCGTGTCAGGGTTTGGCTTTCTGGCACAGCTGCCTGTAGGCTGCCTGAGCACGGCCTTGTGTTCAACCGGAAGTTGCGACTGTTGGGCAGTTTGATCAAATGGTTTGATGTAGTATTTTGTAACTTCTTGCGACTCTGCTTCGCCGGCTGACTCGCACTTTTATCTCTTCTAGGATCTAGTGGGAAACCATCTGATAATAGCGGTGAGGGAAGAGCTGGGTCAGGTGTCGGGTGAGCTGGCCAAGCTACGGGAGAAGGTGGAGCAGCTGGAATTTGAGAACGGTGCTCTCCGTTCAGAGAACATCATCCTGCGAAGCTCTGCTGGAACCGACTCGACGTCGACGCGAACTCTCCCTAACCGAAGACGATGATACTCTTTTGAAAATAGCTCAAACTGTTGCGCTGCTGCTTAGCTTTTCGTCTGGTGGCTAGCAAGTCTCCGTGATAGCCGTGGTGACAGCTTCGAGATGGTTTCTGCTGTTCTGTGCCACTTGCCATAAACTTCATAGTGATAGAGCCTCTTTTTTGCAAAGTTATTGTTTTTGTATTTCACCGGAACAAGCATGTTGTATCAATATGTAATAAAGTACCGGAGTCTGGTAAGTTAACAACGTTGTAAACAGTTGCCGGTGTTCAAAATCCAATTTACCGCAATTTCGTATGGAGTTCTGGAGGATATTTTAGGACGCCGGCAGATCAATCCACCTGCATCGTTATTTTCGCAACAGCCGTACGCTCCCAGCCAATAGCAACGGCAACGTGCGCTACTTCGAAAACTGGATAGACCGTTTTCCAAGTGGCGCGCGCTCTCGCGCAATAACAATGAAGATGTGCGCCAGTTGACATAACCTTCTGGGTGAATTATTGGTCCAGGTCCCGTTCACTGCGTTCCGCGCGAGTTCTGTCTCCCAGTTCGGAAAGGAAAACTTCTTCGAATCGAACTTCCAACTTTGAAATCTGACGAACTAACATGATTATCGAGAAGTATTTATTGTACATAAAGTGAATATATAATAAGGAAGTAAGCTAAATACACATTAGGAAAAGCATATTTGATACTACACACAGAACGAGAAATAAACACATCGTTCAACGAAAAAACAACAAGAATACTCGCCCAGAGACCAAAGAAAACATGGCCGTCAACCTTCGCCTTTCGGGTTTCTGAAGTATTCGAAATCAATAATGACTACACGGGATATCATGAGAGGCAAAGAAAACTGTCGTGTCTGCGTCCTCTGGATTAAAATTCAAAGTTTAGAGAGGGACAGAGGAAACTTCAACCAAGGAAAATATTAAAGGTAAAAGAGACAACAATACCCGTGTGTCATAGTGTATTGACGACCGAAACAAGAACGAAATGCTAGACGGAATGTCTTATTTTATTCTGTTCCTCTTTTACTTCCTCTTCCGTCCTCCAGCCTTTCCTCCCTTCTTCTTGGCACCTGCGCCATTCTGGGGAGCTTTAGAGGCTGCCGATTTGGCAGCAGTTGCTTTGGTGGCAGCAGCTTTGCCAGCACCTCCAGTCGCTTGCTTCTTAGCGTTGGAAGGTGTACTGGAGGAAGAAGCAGCACGCTTCGCTCCGCCTTTCGCTGCAGCTGGAGCGGAACCCGCCCCTGTACCTGAAGACGTCAGGCGGGACGACCGCCGAGGCGGCTCAGCGGACGTATCACCCGCATCCGCTTTCTTACCAGCGCCCCGCCCTCTGCCTTTCTTAGCTCCACCCTCACTGCCTGATGCACCACCTTCGCCAACGGTCGCCGCGGAATCCCTCTGGTCCGAGCCTCCCTTGGAGGAAGCATCTGCCATCTCGATATCTCCTGACGACTGTTCTCCTCCCTTGGAGGATTCAGCACCGCTCTTGGCTCCTTTGGAGGCGGCAGCGCCCTTTGCAGCACCCTTAGCAACTCCTTTAGCAGCTGCTGGAGGCCGTCCACGACCACGGCCTTTGGCTGGAGCAGCTCCTTCGTTGCCAGAGCTGGATTCTGCTTGGCCAGAAGTCTCTCCTTCAGACTTCTTGTTGTCACCACCTTGTCCAGAGCCACTTCCAGCTTTGGAGTCGTCCTTCTTGTCGCCGCTGTGCTCGCCCTCTTTCTTGTCGTCCGTCTTGTCTCCCACCACACTGTGGTAAGCATCGACTACCTTCTCCGCCACAGTCGATGCAGCCGACGATGCCACATCCTTCACAGTCGTGGCTGCGTTCTTCACAGCATCGACTGCAGTATGCATGATGCTAGGAGCATCCTGAAAGAGCACACATTCATAATAAACAAATAATTGCAAAATGGGAATAAGCCTACCTCGACGGCTTTTCCTGCGACATCTTTGGCGCCTGCAACGACGTCTTTGACAGCTCCGATGACAGAGTGACTCTTGCTACTGTCGGAAGATGATTTGCCGCTGTCTTTAGACTGGCCCTGACTTTGTCCAGAAGATTTGGCGTCGCTTTGAGACTTGGTGTCACCTTGGGACTTACTATCGCCACCAGACGGGACTTCTTTGGCTGGGCTTTTGGATTTCTCCTTTTGGTCAGAGCTGAAAGTTTTCGGGTCGGTAGGTGTAGTACTGAACTTCTGTCCCTGAGTACTAGAAGAGCCCGCTGTAGTAGAGGAATCTTTGCCTTGGGATCCTCCTGTCTTGACAATGGCAGCTGAGGTGGCGGAGGAACCGGTACCTTTGGTAACGGTTACGTTCTTGGAGTCTTGCCCGCTCCCTTGCGAAGCATCTTTCTTCGTTTCCTCAGATTTACCTGCAAGAAATCACTGGACCCATGAGCTGTGGATCAAAATAACGTACTGAAACTCAGATTATACAACGTTGAAGATTCAAAATGGCAGCCGCAGTGCAGCTCAAGACGTAACAATCTTTTGCTGTGCTTGGCGGGTGGCGCAGATGATCGTGCTATCACGCGACAAGGTGCGTCACTTCACCGGACACGTCAGACTATGCAGTTTGTCCGTATGGCGTGGCATACACGAACCAGATAATGCGTTATGGTCGGTCACAGCGTAAAGATACCGTTACAAGGGTAAGCACGTCCACCATCTTTAGCCGCCCACAGAAAGTCACACAAATGCAATCGCCATCTCGCAAAATTATATCTGGATCACTCAGACGCTCTTCTACATACTGAAAATAAGAGAGGTGGACAAAAACTTTTCCGGAAGTAAAGCCTTGTTTACCTGTGGAAGAGGGTTCTGTGGATGATTGGTGTGTGGATGCCATTCTTTCGAGGTGGATAGACACGGTCCAGGTCGGTTTGTCTTGGCGGAAAGAGGATGTAGACGTTCACGACGATACAGATGTAGCACGGGATTTTTTCCAGCGGGAGTGAAGCGAATGGTGTCGGAAGATAACGAAGTCAAAGGATTCAAATTGAATTCTGGCAAGAAATAAACCACAACGTCGACTGAATTTCACCGTGCATTGTGCACGCTTCACCATCAAATCAATTTAGCCCAGTTCAAATTAACAAAATTGGCCTCGTGACTGTGATCCACTATAAAGACATAACTAACCACGTGCTCTCCAGATGGTATACGAAGCGCAGTTTCGTCCCCAACAGGCTCGATTAATAACGCAATTGAGCCAAATCAAGTCATACCAACCAGGTGCTTCGTACAGCGCACGGAGCCAGTTAAAAACCACGTGCCATATTCCCGCGCTCAACTCATAATTCGAAACGTCACTGTACCAGACTGGTACATCCCGTTAGGCCTTACGTCACAACGAAGTAAAACTCGGACTGCTTACGTCTTCGTCTTCTGTGCTAATGCGATGACGTCAAGAATTCTGGACCTTGCTCGGTTCAGAATTACGTCAGGAGCCCAAGATCCAGGAGTCAAAGAAGAACGCGAGGGGTTTGAATTATGATAAATATCAAAGCGATACAGCAGAAGTTCGTTAATTTCAATTTCACGGAGATCCTTCGGTTTACTTTGTCAGTACCACCGTCACCACCACGATTAAAATAGGCGACTCCAGTCCATATGAAACGGTAACAAAGAAATGTCCAATACAAAACAGACACCTTCACACGCGGATACTTAACGGACAAAAAAACCAAATAGTTCCACCTAAAAACATAACTTAGTACGAGAAAATGATTCGTAAGTAAACACCATGCGATATTTGCACCGAAGAAATGAGGCCAAAAGGAAACAAAAATACCGTAATTTACAATTCATTCGTTCTCATCGTCATTGTCATCAATCCCCACCACATGGTAATTCGGTTGCCCGTCAATCTCCTCTTCAGGATTGCGATGATCGTGGCTGGGAAGTTGCCATTCGATCAGGCGAAGAGTCAGCGGACGGAGCATCTTTAGCTTTTCCAAAGTGAAGTCATCCAAACCCAAGCTACCGTCTTCTTTCTTCGGTTCCAGCCTACGAAAGAAGAGAAATTGTTACCAAAATTAATCAGAGCTCGGCAAAAATGTGTCCCAAGTGGCGCACAGATCCAGTGAAAATGGACGAGCGTGCGCCACTTGGAAACGAACATGTCTGGTTTGATTGTTTTTCCAAGTGGCGAACGTTTTCGATGGTGACAGCAGGGAGCGTGCGCCACTTCGACCTACGATCTGTCCGGCTTCTTTAAATCGAAGCAGACTGAGTGTTAACTTACTTCGAATAGATCGTCTGAACGTCAGCGCGGAACCCCGCGGTTAAAAACCCTTTCGGCCAACTTCCCCAGCAGGCAATGAGTCTCCTTCGGATCAGCTCCAAAATTTCTTCCTCATACATTTCCCTGGCATACTTGCTCGCCAGACGGAAGAACTCTTGCGCAACTTGTTCCGTATCCTCAACTGTTGGTTCAGCTTGTTCTTCCGTCACATTACACAAACGGTGGCAAAGTCCCCGGTTCAGCCGAACAACTTCCGCCTCTTCCACTTCGATAGAATACCCCGCTGCTAGTTGGCTTTGCGGGAACATCCAGCGATGAAGGCCTGAGATAACAGTTTGGTGGAGGACTATCTGGCAGCTATCTGGTAATGACTTCTGAATATCTAGCAACATGGAAGCGTAAACATGATAGCCAGAAAGAATAAAACGTGCCAAACGAGAGTCATCGAAAATCCCCAAAAAATTCCTCAAAATATTCTGGAAGGCGCTCCAGTCTCTTCCTTGACGGTGTGTTGGATCTGCAAACATCAAGCAAGCTTTAAAGAAGCTGTCTAGGAAAGATGAACGTTCATCGAGGATGTGAAAAATTTTAGGAGACCAGCCAACCCGAAAACCATCAGCTGGTCTCTGACTCTCAGGCACCTACACACCTCAAACCATGCTTTCTACAACTCGCAAGCAGGCCTGCGTGGTACGTATTACACCTTGCTTGCGCAGCATCGACCAACTCGTGCACATGCATACTCGAACGGTACAACAAAGTCGAACTTTCGCACATGTAGGTGCACGGCCAAAGAGCACATCTGGTTCGCCAGCCTCTCTATTTGTTCCTGGTCCAGTTCATCAGTTTCTTACCGTACAGAAGGACGTTCTGGACGTTACTACCATATTCCCGAATATACATCGAAAGATTCTGGATCTTCACCGTCTTTACAGGGTTAGTTTCCGCATTGTCCACTCGGAAGTAATCAGTCTTGCCCCATCGGGCAGAGTCTCCCTCTCCCAAAGGAACTCCTCGACGAAGAACGAACACCCTTTCCAAAGGTCTATCTTCAACTTCTTCGGGTTCGATGACGGAGCTATTACACACTGTCCTCCGTTCGGTGATGTTGTTCATGTCGAAGCTGATGGTCTTCATGACGCCACCGGAAGTGAGGAGATAATTCCATCTTGAACATATCCTATGCAAACAATCAAGCGAACCAAATCATATGAAAGTTTAGTGGAGTTCCTCTTCAGTTCAAAACTGAACTCACATGCGAAACTTCGTCCGGGGTTGAAGATCAACGAAACCAAGCATATCGGCCAGAAGACCGTCGGGTATATCATCTAGTGTCACCAAAGTTCCAGGAAGATCAGCAGTAGAGTTGCCATACTCGTCGCAGACGTCCAGATTTCCCATCGCTTCGTCCAAGCTGTCCACAGTCGCTGAAGTACCGTCGACCTCTGCCGCCGACGACGGCAGAACCGATTCACTTATCCGATGGTGCCTCCCGGACACAGAAGCTGTAGTCTCTTCCATCAGCGCAGCACTGGTTGGCGAGGATGTAAACAGAAGGAAACTGGAACAGATGGGAGGAAACTGGAGGAAATGTTGCCCCGCAAATTTAAAGTCCTGACGACAAGCTGGTTGATTGGCCGCGTTTGATTGAATGTACATAGGTATTAAGACAAGAAAACATCCGTAGGTGGCGCCTCGTGATCTGGAAATCTCACTCCCGGCCGCATCGAGGTCCGCTAATTTTATCCTCCGCCAAGTGAGGGTTTAGTTTGCCGAACCTTCATTCAGGGTAATGTGTTAACGGAGTTAACGCAACACCTTCAGAAACCTATCGTTCTTCCTGCAAGTTCAGTGTTACAGTCCAGTCGCTCGAGATGTGTACATCGCTCTTCGATTTCAAAACTGCAAAATCACAGTGAGCACAAGACTGCTCGCCATAGCCCTTATTGATTATTTGTTCATTCACGCAACCCGTTGCATTTACTTTTCGCTTTTCTTCTCAAATTTCCGAACTTTCTCTTCCCTACCGCGTCGCGTGCTTCCCAGACAAGCAGTGAAGAGTTGAGAATACGTCCGTAGACTGAAGCTTTGATCGACAGAAAGGACATTTGATGGAGTATATCTCACGGATAAGCAGTAAACGACGAGAGGCACTTCCGGTTAATCTCTGCAGCCGACAAATCCTTGTTTCCAGCGAACTCCTCTTGCTGACCGCTGAGATGGCATCTGGATCTAATCCTGCTGGTAATGGGTCCACTGTTGTTGCTCGAGGAAGGACTGGCGATAGGCTGACGTTGGAGTAAAAGCGAAAGATACTGGAATTATATCCGTCGCAGGTAAAACCTTCGATGTTTGCAGGAGAACCAGAGATCGTGGGCTGACCTTTCTTTTTTTGTTAGGTGACTCTGAGGGAAATCATGGAAAAGTTCAACGTCCGCTACCGATCGACTATTGCAAAACTTGGCAAACAGCGAGAGAAGTATCTCGCGTTGCCGGCTGACGTTCGCAGTAAAAGTATCGTATCCAGGAAGCGCAAGTTCGACGTTCTTGAAGAAGCGGCTATGAAATACCATGAAGATTGTATTCAGAAGAGATTTCCTGTATCATTCACTGATCTGAAGGAGGAGGCACGGCTCGTAGCTACCAACTTGAATACAGAAAACTTCAAAGGTAGTCAAGGATGGGTTTCTGGTGTCCTTAGAAGAAACCAGCTTCAGACAGTGGTTTTGCGAGGTAGAATTCTACCTCTCAAAGTAACTTCTCTGAAGTGCTGTAGTAGTACAGCATTACTTGCAGGCGAAGAAGCAGGAAGTGATCTTAAAGTCGCGGAAGACTGGATAAGAAACAAGTTGCCTGAGACCCTTCAGAGATACAAGAACGCTGACATTTTTAATTGTGATGAAACCGGAAGCTACTGTCGCTCTATGCCTCGAAAGACTCTTCTTAAGGTTGGACAAAGGATGAAAGGTGGAAAGAAGGTGACGGAACGGATATCGGTCATGCTCTGCTGCAGTGCGTCTGGCGAGAAGCTTCCTCCCCTTGTCATAGGACGGTCCAGAAAGCCGCGTGCCTTCACCAAGGTAAAGCTAGACTTCAAGAAAGCTGGCTTTACGTGGGCGAACAACATAAAAGCCTGGATAACAAAGGCCGTCTTTACTCCCTGGTTGAAAGAACTAAACGAAAAAAGGCTCTTGCTCTTGCTGGACAACGCATCAGGCCACAAGGTCGATAGTCTATCTCATGTGAAGCTCGTTTTCTTGCCTCCTAAACAAACCAGCATAATCCAGCCTCTCGATCAAGGAATTATCAAGACCTTCCAGGCACATGAAAGCGCTGCCAAAGCTGACCATCGCCGCGAAAACAGAGAGAACTTCCAGAACCTCGAGGAATATAAAAGGTCTCTAACAGTTCTGCATTCGATCAAATGGATTGTGAAGGCATGGTCAGAAGTTAATAGTTCGACTATACGAAACTGCTTCCGCAAAGCTGGTGCGTTCCATATGGTGGAAAACATGTAGCTGATCTTTGCTCAAATATATCGGCCGTAGCCTCTTGACGTCAATTTCTTTTGTTTTTTTGCAAGCTATACGGTAAATGTTTGGCTGGTGGCAAGTTAAAATCGAAGAGCGATGTACACATCTCGAGCGACTGGACTGTACTCGACAAGTGCTCGGCTCTGCTCCTACAGACAACGAGGCTCTCGCCCTGTGACCGCAGGTATTCCCCAACAAGAACAGGCTCACTAGTCTAGGCTTCGCTGGACGAGGATCTTTCACCCCAACTCACGACCGATCCAGGACAAAAGGTCTAACACTCCGTGTCCTGGCAACTAGCCCTAGCGAGGACAAGAAACAGACTGAGAGAGCATTCATTAATGACGTCAGGTTTTGATTTTAGGAGGCCTGACCTTCCCTCCTCCCATGTCAGGCAATTCAAGCAATCAACTGGCTTTAATGACATTGCTGTCAGGTTTCAGGAACCCATCATCCCTCCCTCCCTGGGTACCTGACGTCATTAATGAATGCTCCCTTACCAGTCTAGGCTTCGCTGGACGAGGGTCTTTCACCCCGATTCACGACCGATCCAGGCCAGAAGGTTCATCACTTCGAGGCATGACAACTGGCCCTAGCAAGTAACAGGAGGAATCAAGCCGGAAGTTGATCAGACTTCTACCCTATCCTCAACAAGCCTCTCAGAGATGCCACCAGCAAGCTCAGGGCGTAAAGGGAACACGGAAACAGGATGCAACACGGGGAAGATATTACATCCAAACATTCAACATGAGCCAACCGTTAGATACAAGCACAAGAGACAAATGACTTGTGTAAGCCTTGGCACGATGCCTTGCAAGGCATCCACGTCTGGAGAGCTGGGAATGCCCAGAGGCTCTCTTGCCACAAGCTTAACCTGACATGACGCGACTTAACATAACACCGAGAGTCGCCACAAGCACTCCGGTGACAAATGGTTACAAAACAGGAAGGTATTGGGCCAATTCCAAATGGGATAGGGCGGAAAGACGGCGAGAACTTAAGGCACCCTTGAACTCAGAAGTCAGAATCCCGAAAGTGGTCTGCTTGCGATCTGTTCTCCTCCTCCAGCTTTGCCTCTCTCTGTCCCTCATTTCAGTTCCGCTTATCTTCCTTATTTTTGCAGCACAGGTGCATTGGCAGAATTGCTTACCGAGGATGGCATGCCGCGGATAAGAAAAAGACTGGACAAACCGGCAACAGGCTTAGCTTGTTCCAAGTGTTAATCTTCCTCCCTCCATGCAACTAAGTTGGTTGACGTTCACGACTAGAATAAGAGGCTATCGAAAATTACACTCGTCTAAGATTAGATTGCATCATATCTGGTTTGATTTTCCGATGGAACTATATAGACCAGAGTGGCCCCGACGATGATATCTCGAAGTGGCCTGTGGTCATTCGATTGTCGACTGTCTTCCGGCATGACCAAGCGTTTCCAGTTACGTCGATTTCTAATTCAACCCAACAAGAATGTTCTTACACTTCAACGGCAACCTCTATATCGCTGGTTTCTCGAACCTTTAAGTACCGTCCTGGATGCTCAGTCAGTTGTTTTCGATGGATAACCCAGGAAAGACCCATATTATCTGCGTGACGCTCAATGCATTTGGGCACATCATCCCCATGTTGGAACTGGCCGAACGCCTCAGCTCGTCCCATGATGTAACTTTAGCCTTGTCCAGCTCTTCGTTGGAGGGTCTGCAAAGACGTGGACTGTGTGATACCGGCAAAGTTCAGTTCTACGGTATCCGAGATGGCATTGAAGGAGAACTGGATGCCCTTACACACGAAAAAAGCGGCAGGTCGATCGGCGAGGACATGCACAAAATGCTGAAGGGAGTCGGAAACTTCGTCCGGAATATTTCAACAAGAACAGCCCCAAACCCTACAGGTAAAATCATAACCGTCAAAATCGATCTCATACAAGATTTAGTTCGCTTCTTGGCCGAGGAAGCAACCTTACAAGAACTAAGCTACGCATCAGAAGCATGTCGTGTCTTTTAAATTTACTACAGTATTTTCTAACAATGTTTCGGGCTGAACTGCAGAAAACTCCGTGACTGACCCAGACTCATCAGTAAAGCCTGTGGATTTCCTCATTATCGATAACTTTACCGGAATCGCGTTGACCGCCGCCATTGAGAGGAACATTCCTTTCTACATTCTGAATACCGGATGTGCATATAACCTGTCCCTCTACACTTTCCTCATCGACGAGAATACCCCAATGCTTCACTTTTCTGACGCTCCAACCTTGATGGAATACCCTGCCTTCGATGGATGTCTAACTCGTCCAGTTCCCGCCACATTGCTCCACGAATTTTTCCTTCCATTGAAGAAAGCCATGCCAAAGTGCCGCGGCGTCATCATCAATTCCATTCGGGCTTTTGAGGAGGATGTCATCGTTCAGGCGAAGCAACAGCCGGGCATGGCGAACGTTCCGTTTTTCTGCGTGGGTCCGCTGATGTTGTCCCCTCCAGCTCGCGAGTCAACCAGCACTGCAAAGAGCAACGAGGAAATGGTCGTCCAAGCAAAAGTCAAAAAGTGGCTGGATTTCAAGAAAAAGCACTCGGTAGTGTATATTTCATTCGGTACGATCGCCACTCCAAATGTTGGTCAGATGGTCGAAATCATGGAAGCCATCAAGGTGCTTCGAAAGACTCGGGCTGTTGTCTGGTCGTTGAAAAGCCAACATCAAAGCCTCCTTCCGGGAGCCTTTCTTGAAGAGGTTGGTGGAGGACTCACAGAACCGAACTCGTCGGTCTTATTGATGTCTTGGGTTCCTCAGACGCTGGTGTTGGGTCACAAGAGTACGAGCGTATTCGTCAGCCACTGTGGCTGGAATGGGACGTTGGAGGGACTGATGGGTGGAGTACCGTTTGTCGCCTGGCCACAAGCGGCAGACCAGTCGATTAACGCGGAGTTCTTGGAAAAGCATGGCGCGGCATTTGTACTGAGAGATGCCGACTACAGGTTCGGAAGGGTGGTCTCGGCGGAAGAACTTGTGGGGTTGGTCGAGAAGGTCGCTGGTAACGATAACATGCGGAATTCAGCCAGGGAACTGCAGATGAAACTACACGAGGCTGTGGGGCAAGGCGGAAGTTCAAACCTAGAGTTCCAGACGTTGGTCCAATGCATGAAGATTTAATTGTAACAAAAACAGAACGAGTGCAGAGTTGGCAGAGTTAGATAGAAATTTCTTCGGGCTCCGTATTGCTCTATAATCAACAGGTTGCCATTCTGACTGGTCACGACTTATGGTTGCCTTATATATAGTTTGAATTTAAACGCCACTCATATTAAACGCCACTCACTTAAACGCCACTCATTTCAATACCACTCATAATTTATTGCAGAATATTCAAAGGATCAGATTATCCAGACGTGTGTATCAATTCTTCTGGAACACCGCCCCGAAAATGTCGCACACCAACCCGGCATTTCCGGTCTTGACGGCCTGCTTCATAATCTTGTTCAGCACTCCATCCTTATGAGCTTTCGCGCCGTTCTTGACGAGGTTCGCGATGACGGCTTCCTTCAGTAGTGCAGCGGAATACATATCGGCCATGAACAGCAATTCCAAGTTGTCCGATCAGCACTTTCTCGCAAGCTTCCTTCAGTTCCAGCAACCCATACTTCTCGGCTGCAGCCAAGATGTCCTTCCCTTTTTCACCATTCCGTCCAAAGAACCGTAGTACATGTAACGAAGAAGGAAGTCCAGAGTTTGGGTGTCGATGTCGGGGATGACACAGCGGCCAGTTCGGCATTCTGCCAAGTTTGCTTGGAACATTCGTTGGAAGATCGAGGAAGAAGCGTTCAAGACCGCTTTGTGAACGTGTCGTTCGGCTCCTTCGGAGGAGACTAGCGTGAAATCGCGACCAATATCCGACTCATACATCCGATTTCCCTTCGTGCCATCGGATACATACGTAGCCGATGAAGATGCTAGCTCGAGGCTGGTGGTGATGACGGCACGAACCTTGCAAGAGCCGTGCGAAACGACTGGTTCTACTTCATGGAGTGCGCGGAGACGAGAAGGGAACCTCTTGACAAATGTGGAGAAGTCCGGCAGAAAGTCGTCGGTGACAGGGTCCACAAAGCTGAAAGAAACAGGAAACAGTGAGTGCATGTTGTAGATTCCGTCAACAGCGGAAAAAGGGGTCTAACACGCACCCAAAAACGACTCCTGTGGTGATACTGCCTGTCTTACCTTGCGCAGACGTAGGAATTTGTCGCAAGAAGATTCCGACTCCCTCCAAGCCGTCAATCGGCTTTCGATGTATGGGGTCGACTTCCAAGCTCCAGGAAAATCCCCCCGACAACTGCTTCGGCCGAGCCAAATCGAAGAGTCCCGGATGGGTCCCTGTTACTGCCGAACATTTTGGTACTGGGAAAGGGTGAAATCAATGCGGGTAGAATTCGACAAGGAGCAATAATTGATCACAGTGCTTGTATCCATCCCGACGTTGAGACGCGGGACTTCCTTCCAGTCTTCTCCGAACCTACAAAATACAGTCTAATACCAAACGGAAAGCGTTAAAGTTCGATGAAAGAAAATGTTAAAACTCACGCGGATCCTGGAATCCGGAACTGGATTTCGGAGATAAGAACACTGGAAAAGCGCCACACTGATCAACTGCTCGATACGACATCACTTGACAAGATGACAAGCCCGACACACATGAAATAACCTTACATGACACAACTTGTGTCATGTGTGTCACGCAAGCCCCGGCTCTCGGCTCTACTGTTATCCTCGACGTCTCCTGTTTCCCCATCTCTTGGACATAGGTTGTTTTGGCTAGAGAGACTGGACAGTGGATACAGTCTTCCCAGACACGAAATTTTCCCATCTTAACTCCCGGTGACGTTCGTGTCCACCAAAGAACCTGATGGCCGGGATGGCTTCCAAATCTGTTGCGACATTATCCCTTACCTTCCGTTCACTAGCTGCTCTGCGCCGGAAACATCCCTCTCCTGCCTTCTCGTACTTTCACAGATCTTTCGCCGATGCACCTTCTGCTTCCGACGTCGCTCTTTCTCAAACCAACGATGGTACTGCTGCTGCAGAGACACCGCCTTCGCAACCTGCGCGCTCTTCCCCTGTTGAGTTACTCTTCATCCGACCCGATGTGCAGCAAATCCTCTCGCGCCTTACTGGACGGAAAATGGAGAAGATTCTCTCCAGACGACAGGTGAAGGATCTACGGAGGTCAGAAGTGAAACTGCTGACAGAGGATCAACTCAACAGGGTAAGAATATCATACAGGCTGTTGCCGTCGCCAACTTGCGCACACTTCGTACTGTTTTCGTCTGTATTTGTCTGTATGTAGGTTTATGTCATATTACCTGATAGAGTTTGTTTCGCCAGCCTGCATACAGTCTGTAATGTTATTACTTGCATCATCGTGTATGCAGTTTCTCGTCGCATCAGCTGAATCAGTTTGTAATCACATTTCCGGTTGCAGATACGGGAAGAAAAGCTTCGTGAAATGGAGGAACGACTTCAAATGCCTCCTGTATTGCCTGCCCGACAACCTCGTGAACAAGTCATCGTGAAAGATCCACTTTTGGAGAATTACGATGCGCACAAGCACGTCTTTATGGATATCACCTATGGAGTGAAACCTCGCGTACGCAAAGATTTCTCCCGTTTTCGATGTGCAAACTGATGTGTCTCCTTCGTTTATAGAACAGGAAAGGATACGTGAGGGAACTGGATGGAACACTTAGAACGGTAACGTGGGAAGAACTCGACAGACTAAACAACACGTACTTCCCGGTTGAAGGAAGAGACATCGACTTTCCCGCAGTCTATGAAGAAGCAAATCTTCAGGTATCCCATTCACTGTTATTAGTGTTTTTCGATGCTGTCAGCGCGAAAGTACGGTGGTTCTTTCACCAACGGGTTTTTGTGATTAGGCTGCGTTGGACAAAGGTTTTCATGAGTACTTGCTCGGAAGAGCTGTGGTGCAGTTTGAGCCCGACAATCCCGATTACATCCGCGTAAGTTCCTCCAATAATCGAATGTTTAATTGTTATATTTCGTTGGTGGTGTTATGGGGTTGGGAAGGTCCAGTTGGTGGTTGTAATTTAGGTTACGAGAATGATCTATGAGCATATTGATACTCACCGGAAGTACGACGTGCTGGACTCGACCCGGTTTATGGGCGGGCTGGTGTTCTACCTGGTTTCCCAGAAAAAAGCGGATAATTTTTTGATGCGTCTGTTACAGAACAATAGGTAAGAAATCGTGTCATTTCGTGGAGAGAGGAAAGCTGATGAATGAACTGCGAGTTCGGCTAACGAACTGGTCAAGATCATTGTTCCAAGTGGCGGATGCTTCCAGCCGGCAATAGAGCAAACGTGCGCCACTTGGGAAAATAATCTTGTACAGTCTGTTTGCCGACGTTCCAATTGTGGAAACTAATGAACCTGTGTTGAATGTGTTGTAGAATGGATGTAGTCATGGATTTACTGCAGTTGCACTACATTCTCCATCCGGAAAAAGCAGATGCCTTCCAGAAAGCGTTTGACGGGAGCGAAATTTCTGCAGTAAAGGTAAGCAGTGAAGCCTTATGCAAAGTTTCCTTCCACGTGCCTGCTATTTTTTACTGTGCGCTTTTATGCAGTATTACATTGAGTCGGAAGCCGTAAGGAAAGGAAACTTGGAGCTGGCAGTACAAGCCTATCAAGAAACACTCCGTCAACAGCGAGAAGCCGGTGCAACTGAGTCTGGCGACTCTGATCAGGCTAAAATACGAGCGAATGTCTGATGTCCTCTTATACGCGTACCTATTCTTTTCTGTATTCCGAGTGTTCCGTCTATGAGAAGTTTGTCTTGGTTGATGTCTTCTTGAAAGCACTGGTCTGACACCTGAAATTAGAAAATTACGGGAATTGCCAACAAGATATGGCTTTGTGTGACCTGTAAAAGTCGTAGTCGTCCAAGACTCGTTTTGCATTACCGGCAGTGACGTCAGTTGGAGCCGGGATACAGTACTCGTACTGTATTTGTAATAACTGATTGCTATAGACGTTTTTATTAGGCTCAGTTTTTGACTGGCTGTTCAGAACGTGACGTATTAGCATGCCTGACGCCTGTGTAGGGTGACGTAAAAGAGCTCGTACGTGCTCGAAGTGTTTGGACTGGTACCCGAAAGGGCTTCCCATACTGCCGCAAACTGCTGACCTACACAGCGGTCTGGGAAGCCCTTCCGGGATCTTCTCTCCGTGCAACTTGCCTAAATTGTTGGCAACGTCAATACGACGTCGGCAAAGTCTAGCTACAGGGTGAGGTCACTGTATTGCAGAACGGACGTAGGACTCCCCTTTGCATGGAAACAAAGTTTATGCCAGATCGAATGGCCAGCCCTCATACCAGCTTGCGCATTAGTATCTCACCTATCAGAACTGAAGCCTGTTTTGCACAACCTGTCGACCTTGAAAGTTTTTAACGAGCTGCCATTTTACAGTGTAAGACACAGTCCCCCTTTTGGACTGTAAGCGTTTTAGCATGTTCACCTTTCAGCTGATACACTTTTTGTACGAGTACACGATAAATCGACAAAGTATGCGACTAGCCTGATTGGTATCTCTGCTCGCCTTTTGCGGTGATGCTGTTCTAGGCGAGTTTTTCTCGAATTTTTTGGCTGCCGCAGCATGTTTGAAACTTGATGCCCAAACAAAGCCCAGAAGGGGTGCGACTGTTGATTTTCGAAGGTGATTGCGCGTAAAAGCAAAATTTTCAGAAGGGGAAGGTGTAAGGTGCCGAAAGACGAAGTCAGAAAATGCACGCGCAAGCGGTGTACACGCATGTAGCCGTCATATTTGCAATATCCTATGTGTGAAACGTAGCAAATATTGATAGCATTTATGCCGTCTATTTACTAAGTTGGTCATAAATGATAGCAGCAGTTATACCTGCCATCTACACTCCGGGCATGTCTGCAATGCTGTACGGAGATCCAGTAGCGCTAGCTACACAATCCAGAAAACACGCAAACTACGAAAGTAATGCACTTAGAAGAGAAACCCTGGCATTTCGATTGATCATTGATGTATTCCGAACTTTCGCGACGACGTAGTGTACCTTGTGAAATTTTACTAACGCCACTTTATTGGCTACTGCACCATCTCCGTTCTTCGAACTTCGTGGACGTGCTGGATGAAAAGCTGATTGCTCTGCTTAAATGTTTTTGCAAGCTACCTGATTTGACGACCGAAGTACTTCTAAGTAGAGTTGCTGATTCTCCATTTCCTGTATAGATCTGCGATTGGCTCAATTCAACTGTTCAGCCTCTTTACCGGCTGGATGCACGCAGTGGAAGTTGTCGTCAACCAAGCCGTCTTGTAGTTATTCAGCGTTCGAGTGAATTCAATCAAGTCAAACGGTGACGGAACCGCTGTTTCTAGTGCGTGTCGTCGTGTTGTGATGCTCACTGCACATCTGCGCTCGACACCTGTTCCTCCATTCGCCACATTCGCCAAAAACTGAGAATTTCCAGCAAGTCTACTTCTAAAACAGCAAAACTCGTCACATTTTCAAAGTCGTCTTGTCATTCATCATAGTTTGACCGGGATTGGACTCCATCGAGTCGTATGGTCCATGTGGACTCTATGACTCGGTGAATTCTGTCGAAGCAGAACCATGCATGATTTTCCTATCGCCAGTGATTTATGACTATATGATCGTGACATGTCCGAAAACTTCCAGAGCGAACTGGGTTGCTTGTATTCTTGTCGCAGTCGACTTTTTCTAGCTATGTTCTGCGTGTTCTCTGGATTGTGAAGTCAGTTGTCCAGTAGCGGGTAGATAGCAAATATGCCGGCATATATGCTATCAATATTTGCTGTCTCAAACATAGCACATTGCAAATATGACGGCCACACGCACGAAGGGAAGGTTTGGAACAGGCGGAAAAGACGGCAAATTCAGAAATCAGCCGTAGGAAGTTGTCAAAAAGTGCATTGGTGGGAATTTCATATGTAAGTACGAACTTCCGTTCCGCTATTTCGGAATCACCTGTTCCAAACTTACTTTTCCAAACTTTCCCTTCGTGGATGTACTAATGCGGTAGTGCCGTACCGGGGGGCCGCGCAGATAAATGGCTGGAAAAAACCCAGATAAAAAACATCTCACAATTGTCAGCCAATGAAAACTGCTTTAGCTGTCCATGAGTCATTTTGGAAATGGCTCATTCTTTAAAGTTAAGCGAAAATATTCAGGTTGCTTGGGCCAGTAATTTCGCCTGAAAAGATGGACAAACAATGGGTACTGTCAAGTAGAAACCCTAAATCATGCATCTTGTAGAGAAGACAAAGCTGCATCGAACTCTAAAATGCCGCAAAAGGCCGCACACAAAGAAGCCGGCAAAAACAACGTTGAAATTTCATCGCCCTTGTGAAGAAAAAAAAACCCCTGAATGACACTGTTTTTCCCTAAAATGATGCAAATGTGGATATTTTTGATTTTTTTTAATTAAGAACTGCTGCGTCTCAAGTATTCATGGCTGTCCACATTCAATGCCATAAGCAGCGCAGTTGATGAACATTCAACCCGTCTGTACTGTGAGTTAGCCAACAAAGAAGTGTACAATTTTGGACATCGGCCTGTTCGGGGGAGCTTTGCTTGGTCACGTGGTAGTTATTCACAACCTACAAATGTATCCATATAAAGAAGCAGTCCAAAAAATTCAGTCAATGGTTCACGCGAGGAAAACTACGGGTTTGACCTCTGCCGTGGTGGCTTCAAGTACGTCAACAACATCAGAGACTCCGTCTGAAGTGACTGAGAGACTGTATTAGAAACGGAGGTTTTCATTTGCCCCAACACAGTCACATCGGTCAAAAAAGAAACACGTTAAAACCGGAAAAGTCCCTATGGATTGTTAACTTCCTCCTGGAAAAGGCGTCGCTTTTCGGACTGCCCATGCCAACGCCGACAAGAGCTGCCATTCAACTTCCCTCCATCTACCTACCTTCGGACTTTAGCAGAACTTTCTTGTTTGACATGTTCTGTAAGAAACACGGCACTCCAAACGAAGACGGCACGATAAAACAGCCATTTTCAAGAAGCACATTTTGCTCGGTGTGGCGCAGACTTGTCAGACACGTTAAAATCCGCGGACTACGCACTGACTTGTGTGGTACTTGTGACCAACTGATCAGCCAGATTTACAATGGCAGCCGCATGGGGAAGGTTGTGTACGATCTGCGACAGCGATGGGACGCTCACCGGAAGCACGCCAAGGGCGAACGAGCTGCGTATACGGCTCGCATTTTAGCCAGCAAGGAACTCTATGCAAAGCACATCACGTCCGACAACCAGCAGTTCCCTCCCGGTGTAAAGGGAACGCGTGTCATCACATTTGATTTCGCGCAGAGCGACCACGCGGATCAAGCTGGTCCTTCTTATTTCAAGGTGAGAGCGATGACCTGAATTAATAGCAATAACTTAATAATTCCAGCTTTTACAGACTCTCCTGAAAATGTCACTTCGTCGATGAAACGAGGTTCAAGACCCATTTCTTCCTGATGGACGAGGGAATTTCGAAATTTTCATTTTCTCACCCTTGGTTGCCCCGTCAAGATCTTCCGTCTCATATTTCTGATAAAATTTCTGTAAAGCGCGATAGAAAGCTCTTGAGTTGCTCTATCGCATCGTACAGAAACCCTCGGATCGCCCTCAGGTGCCCAGACACAAAAAGTCGATTCCTGAACAGTTGGAAAAAATTCATGATTTGGGGTTTCACAAAAAATTCATGATTTGGGGTTTCAACACTACCCAGATGAAGTCGCAGTTAAAAGTTAGATCTTTCTTCGCCAAATATACCTGTCACGCCATCGGTGGCTCAGAAAAACACTTGCTGGCAGACTGTACTTGTCTACTCAATGCCGATACTACTACACCGGGTAAAGTATTGCTTCAAGACCACGGGATTATCAGATACGCAGTTTGGCTGGTTGACGTTTGTCATGATCGCAAGACTACTCGGAGTGTCTGTTGCGCAAATCGCGCATTCGGTGGGATCTGCAAAACAGCCAGCGTATCATTGTAGCCACTTGAAGCTGGATTAATTGTTGGTAGTCAACTTATGACGTTAGCCCAAAATTGAATTCTGACTTGCTTGACGTTACCTGCAGCAATCGTCGATCTTGCCGAGCATACCGCAACTATAAAAAAATCCCTGCATTCGTGATATGAAGTCTCCCGGTCCATTGTAGCTGCAATCGTTTCGTCTCTGAGTGGAGCATTTGCTGAAGTACGACCGCGATAAGACCGAAGCACACCGCAGAAAGCTATACTAAAAAAAAGTATTTTGTCCGTAACCCTGGTATGAAGAAGCGGTCGTATACTTGACTTTTAAGCCTTGACTGAATTGAAACGCTGTCACCACAGTAGCGCGGTTCAAGCGATTAGGTCTCCCTGACCGGAATTTCGAGAAACTCAGGTGGGCATCGGCGAAACTTTCCTCTCAGACACGGGAAAATTTTGCCGTCCGTGAGGTTCTCTGACTGACATGCTACTACAGTATCGGTCACTACACCAAATTTCGAAGTTTTGGAGAAATGATTTTTTTTAATTTCCAGCTGACGTTCCACGCTCGTTTTGTCTCAATTCAATAAATTAGGGACTGTGTTACTGAAACAGTTGTTGAAAGTAGGGATCTGCTGTTCCGAGCACGAGGTAGATTTTTTGACAGAAAATGGCGTCTATCAGCAAAATGGCCGAATCTGACAGCTCAAATTCATTTGCCACGTTTCCTTGGCTTTTCTGGAGCCTTTCCTGATTTTCATAACAGGCCAAGAATTTCTACGTTTTCTGAAATTGGATCGAAGGTTGTAGTTTACACACGCAATTCCCGAGATCGCGTTTCGTTCGTGATGAAGAGACTTCACCGGACGTCGTTCTGACCTATTTTTTCTAGACCATCTCTCAGCCATATTATCCAACCATAACTCAGTAGAAGCGGTGAAACGGTGTACGAAAATGTGAATAAATTAGAAGAAAAGAAGTGGGATCGAATCTTTAGACGAGGAAGTTGCAGGCGGTAGCAAGTTTGCTCGAACGGGCTTTAATATCCAAGAAGAACGTTCTCACTACAGTGCATGTAAGCGTTTGCTGGGGTTTTGTATTCAACTTCCCTGCTTGACTGTCGATTTCCGATACTAGGCCGTTCGGCGCATGACGTCACCCGAAGGCAGAAAGCAGGGTTGCACGAAAATGGTCCATTGAGAAAAGAAGTTTGCACAAACCACTTTTCATTCTTTTTTATGCCTCTTCTCCTCGACAGCGAACGTCGCCCTCCTTCGTGCTGCAACATGCACAAAACATCCACGGCTTTGATCGTAACCTGCCGGATATGAAGCATTAGACAGACAGGTCTGATGCGAGCAGAACGACGTCGCCATGAAAAGTCGCCGCAACTAAAATAGGAGTTGTGCACGCGCTGGGTATAGCAGCTATTGAGCTGCCCGTGCACACGTAGAGTCATCAAATTAAGCAGTGACTCACAGCGCGCGTACCACCCATGCGCCCCCCGGTCGAGTCGCGCACTCTATTTGCTTACAGATCGTTTTATTGCGTCAGTGTACCGTCACTCACTGCCCTCGTGAACTCGCGCACTGAGAAGGCTTTAGCAGTATCTAAAACATTCACCCCCTCAACCTGCGTAGATCATCCGGATTTGATTTGACATTGCTGTGAGGGGACGGTTTTAATCACGGAAAGGGTTACGGGTGTTAGAAGTACTAAATGAGACGCGAAGCGCCAAGCGTAAATCTAATTTGGGCTTGGCGCAGGCAAGGCAATTCAAGGCAATTGACTTCGGGCAATGGCCAGTTTCTCCTGAGTTGCCCGAAGCTTGCTCGTAATTGCCTGAGCGTATTTAGTGGTTCTCTGTGGTGCTGGCTGTGTAAAGAGCTTACCTCGGCAATAAAGCACTCGTGCTGAATCAGCACGAACACTTCACGTACTTCTCGAACACCAGGACAGCGGTGTACCAAGGCCAATCGGTAAATACAAGTCAGTGTACGGCAACTGTGACCTTTTTAAGTGAAACAACCAGTTGAATTTTTCGCGATTTTCTTTCGAAATTGGTTACTTCCGTGCTTTTTTGCACTGTTCCGGCAGCAACTTGCCCAAAATTTTTTTCTCTTCTTTCGAATTTTGCTTCCCTTCAAGCAAATAACTATAGAACTTAGCGGTGCCAAGTAGGGCTGTCGCGTTAGCGATTGGCCGAGAGGGGTGAAGGGTAAAGAGAGTTAACGCCGAAAGGTGTTACACTGCCGTTGACGTCATTTCGGCATTTCCCTCATTACAGAGTAGTAATCTGATTAGGTTGCCATGTGGATCCTGAGTAGCTTACAGTCTAAATTTATAGCTGGAGTCAGTCACTGTTTCACGAAGTGAGCACATCAGCTTTTTTCTCAGCTTTTAAAAGTCTTCTCGATGGCGAACTCGCGACCTCAGAGCCTACACGAGGCTATGCCTCCGGTAGCCAGCGATAGCCCTAGTGGACGACACCGTTACGGTACCAAATACCCAGCTGGGCCAGATGATAGTCAAGTTCTTACCACGTTACCAGAGGTGCCTCTCGCCAAACGTCTTCGCTCGGCGTTGAAAGAAGTTCGTCGCGCGGTCAGTGTGGATCGGGCCTTGGAGCTGTTCGCAGAACCCGGACGAGAAGACCGACAAGGAAGCCCAAGCCGGCTGGGGAATGGATCCAGAAGACTGGAAAGTGGATCTGGAAGACTGGAAAGACAGGGAACTGGTCCGGAATTACTTCGCGTGTCGGATAGATCAGGAAGACAGAAAAGAAGAATGGAATACGAAGGGAGCGCGTATGTTGGTGATCAAGTGGGACCTGGTGGACACGACGTCTTGATGGGTCACATGGGACATTCTTCCCGTGAACGATTACAAGGCGAACAAGCAGGCCGAAATGGAAGGGATCCGTGGTTGCCTACCAACGCCACCTACCCGACACCAGAAGAGATTGCCGCCATCCTTCGTTATGTCAAGCAGCTGGAAGCTACAAACGAGTCACTCCATCGTCAGGTATGCTCCTCACCAACGTACTCAGTCTCCCGGGCTCCTTCGCCTCTACCGCAGTACGGCAATCAAATACCTTCCTCACCTACCTCAGTTGTCTACAGTGTCGTTTCAAAAAAGCCTCCTCCTTCTACTCATTTCAACTTCCCCCCAGTCAGTCCTACTGTTGACAAGTTGCTTCGACGAAAATCAGCCTACGTGGTCTTCCAGGATCTGGCTACTGATAGATATGTGCCTGATAACACCAAGCGCAAACAACCCGGTGACCCTAATACAGGACACTTGGTGATCGTTGACTTGCCCTCCTGGCAAGATGCGTTTTTGACTTTCTCTCTCTATCGAAGCTACTATTACCCCGATATGGCTATACCTTTCCTTGCCTATAGTGGCAATATCCGGGGGTTGGCTTCACGAAAGCCTGACGTGCGCTTTTGGTTGGAATATGACCAACGTTTCCGTTAAAAGATGGCATTGCCGGATACTGATGTAACCGGGTGGTACCACGAGGACCGTGATATCGTTAAGGCCGTTAAAAATAATTTCAAGTCAACTGCTACTACCACCACAGTTATCAGCACCGTTGCTCGAGGTCCATACTCTGAGTGGATTCGCACCGCTACTTGCCATATATGCAGCGAGAAGGGCCATATTGCAGCAACATGCCCCAGCAGGAAAGAAGGTGTGAATAGATCTAATAGATTTTCTAACATGAAATCTGATGGCTCTGATCCTAACTCTGATGGTAATCGACCTAAAGCTGTGGTCCTGGCTTGCAGTCGTTTCAACAAACCCGGTGGCTGCGCTGAACCATGTTATCAGAACTATGCCCATAACTGTTCGCAATGCCTCAAACCCGGGCATACCGAGCTCAACCATCGCTACGCTTAATGTTCCATCTACTTCGCTAGCACCCGTTCCTGTTACCACTCATCATTTTACTTCTGTTGAAATTCCTGATAAAGCATACACCCCGCTGATACCAGAACGGTTTGCTCGTGCCCTGAAGGAATATCCCGACTCCGAATTTGCTGATTATTTCGTCAATGGTCTTATCAACGGTTTTCGCCTGGGTTATACCGGCCCTGATGTTACTCAAATTACACCTAACGCTCGAACTGCTCGGGAACACCATGAGGTCGTACGCGATTATGTAGCCAAAGAGGTCGCTGCAAAGCACACCGTTGGTCCTTTGAATCATCCGCCTTTTCTCAACTTCATTTGTTCCTCTATGGGTGTACGCCCCAAAAAACTAGGCGGAGTTCGCCTTATTATGGACTTGTCCAGACCCTTCAGAAAGTCAGTCAACGATTACACTTCGAAAACAGATTATACCCTTGATTTCTGTTCAGTCGACGACGCCATTGATATTTGTCTTAAACTTGGAAAGGGCTGTTTGATGGCGAAAACGGATTTGAAGGGCGCCTTTAGACTCATACCAGTCACGAAAGAGGATTGGCATCTGCTTGTTTACATAAGCGATGGAAAATATTATTTCGATACGGTACTGCCGTTTGGGTGTCGATCTTCACCTAGTTTTTTCGATGATCTCTCCAAAATTCTCGACTGGAAAATTAAGACCACTGGCGGAATGCTCGACGTTTTGCATTACATCGACGATTTCTGGTGGGCTGTACCTAGTTCGTCACCTGCGTGCCATTTTCTATACGAGCATTATGTGCACACCTTGGTGTGCCCATAGCGAAAGGAAACCGAGGGCCCTACGACTAAACTCACCTTCCTCGGCATTCAACTCGATTTTTTGCGGGAGATCATGCCAGAACCCGGAAACTGTTCGAACTCGATGCAAGATCGCGAGAGCTCGTCAGTAAGCGATTGGCCACCTCTACCAGAAGAGGCTACCGACATGGATTTGAGCGATTTCGCTCTTTCTGTTTGAGCCATCATCTCCCTTATCTCCCTACGGATCGCCAAACCATCAGACGGTTCGTTTCCTGGTTGGATAGCGAAGGGCTAAGCGGGAAAACAGCGACAGTTTATGTAGCCGGCGTACGTTCAGAACAACTGGAGCACGGTTTCGAAGATCCTGGTAGAAATGACCATTACCTCTCAATGATGTTGAAAGGTCTAACCAACCAAACCCGTCCCGACACATACAAGAGAAAACCTCTGACAATAGAACATTTACGACAGCTCAAAGTTGACCTATTCGGGTCTCTCATTCTTCGACACGACCAACTGATGCTTTGGTCGGCTTTTACCATGGCCTTCTACGGCATGTTACGTGTGTCCGAGTATACCAGTTCGAAGGAGACAAGTTTTGACAAATCAAACCTTGTCCTGAACGACTTACAAATATCCTGCGATTCGGTCCAAATATGTTTGCGGCGAGATAAAACGCATCGCAAAACAATTTATCTAACAAAAACTCAAACGGATACTTGTCCCGTGCAAGCCCTTCACGCTCATATGCTAGTCAGATCTTCAGCCAGGCATATACCATTATTCATTTCCCATGATGGATGCTACCTGACTCGCCAACGTGTCAATCGCGAGCTACAAACTTTTCTCGGGAATGGCTTTACCTCTCATAGTTTCCGGATAGGAGCGGCTTCGACGGCTTCTAAAGCCGGATGCTCCATGGAACAGATTAGGGCCATGGGTAGATGGAGCAGCGACGTTTCAAACCGATACGTCCGACCAGATATGGTGTCCTTGACCCAAGCTATGCTGCGAATCTCAGGTTAGTTCAATCAGCCTTCGCTTGGGATCAGTGTTTGGGGACTGTGCGAAGGCTGGGCAAATGGCTTACGCAATTGTGTATATCCGCCTACCTTGACAGTTTACCTTCATTGACCCCAAGTACTTCCGTGTTCGTTTCGTAATTAAGGAAGGTCCGGGCGTCAATCTTATTTTTTTCTTGAACAAAGCTTCTTGCGTACACGTGTGCACGCCTCGCGTAGCCTTATGTTGTTTGTAACTGACGGTCTAAAAGTAGAAGCACGCGCACGTCTAACGTTGCCTTGTACAGTAGCCGGTGGTTGCTGTAACCGAACACGAGTGCACGTTTACAGCCGCCTACCGTGAAACTAGCCATAGTTGTAACCAAAACCGTGAGCGTCTATAACGTGGCCATACGTTGCTACCTGTAACCCACCGTGGTAATTTGGTTTCGCGCATACAATAGCATGCGCGCACAATAGCAATATTTTTATTGTCCTGCTAGTAGTGTCTTACTTTCCTATTAGCAGTATCTTACTTTGCGCATTCTACGCTGATACGTTACCGTGTTACCTTCGTCAAACTGACCTTTCTATCGTATAATAAGCTGACCCGCGAGTAACCGAAATTTTTCATCAAAATATTCGTACCTTACAATTAACCACAGTAGCATACTGGTTGGATTGGCCGAAGACTGGTTGTCAGTTTGCAAATCTGCCTTGCACTTCATTATCATCTTACCGTTTTTTGATTGTAATTCCGCCAAGGAAGTCTGCATTAATACCAGGATCGCCCGAAAAGGGTACAGCTCGTACCGCTTCGTCAGTCCCTACGTCACCACAAAAAACAGAAGAACGTTTCGAAGTAACCGTCGTCAAAAATAAGCACGCTACTAACACGGATACCGAACTTCCTACTCTATCTGATCATCACGACTCAACGTTGCCACTACTCAACTCTGCCCATAACACGTTACAGTCGTCAACTTCGACTACTTCTTCCGCTACCACCGACAGCTTGGCAACTGAGTACGCAAAGTCAATTGTTGCGTCCACCTTCCGCCGACTAAAAGGACATATCAATTCACCTGCCTCCGACGAGGACCACCCAATTTCTACGATCAACGCTGATCTGCTAGACCATCACCACAACCAGCACGTTCAAACCACCAGAGCTGCACAACAACAAATTGAAATGGCCAAGAACGCCAACAGTGACGACATCGAACGACACGATGATGAAAAAGGGGGAGAAAGAGGTGAACAAAACGACGAAGCGAAAGGTCTGTTCGTCAATTTGCCCAAAACAGACGCTGTCGATAAAGTTAAGACCGAACAGCAGGACGACGACGATGACAACGCCAACGAAATACCGAAGAAAGTCAAGCTCGATGCCGATACCCTCATCGAGGCTATAGCTGCCACAAAAATCAACATTCCAATGCCGTTGTTCCACGGCCATGACGACGAAGAAATCGGTATTTTCATCAAGAAGTTTGAGACGGCTTGCAAGCTTCAACGTATCCCAGCGAGGGACATGGTGGAACATGCGTTCTTACGCTTCCGTAACTCAGCGGATTCCTGGTGGAACCGCCGACCAACACACAATAACGAAACATGGGAGCGCCTGAAAGCAGATCTGAAGACCGAGTTCCGACCAGCCGGATCCCTCGCCTTTCGAACAGCCAAGTTGAATCGCCGCAATACGCAGCCAGGCGAAAGCGTCAATCAATACTACGACGCAGTCATGAACCGGTATGGCATACTGCAAAACATGAGAAAAAGTTTACTAACGAGGAGATAGCAGATAAATTAGCCAGAGGCCTCCCTGGGGGGTTCGCAAATTGGTCGCAGTCCTGAATCCTAAAACTCCAGCGGAGTTCAAGCAGATTACTGCTCGAGTCATCGAGGCAGAGAAGAAAACGTCGCAGCAAACCCGAATCTTTAGGGAACAACAAATGCCTAACGACATAGCGGACCCAATGCCGCACCGAACAGCACAGGTTGTGCAGACTCGTGTCTACACGCCCGAACGGCAAAATAACGGGACGTGGTACAACGGTAACATCAACCGCAACTACAACTATCACGGCGCCTTCAACGGACAAGCCAGTTTCCGAGGAGGATACCGCAACCAGTCCAACAGAGGATACCAAAGTTACAACGACTACAACCGGTACCAGAACAGTAACAACAACCGGAGTTATGGTGGGAACTCCAAAAACGGTGAATACCGCGGTAACGGTAACAGAGACAACTACAGAAATGCTTTCAGTGGAGGTTTCAACCGCAACGACAACGGATTCAACAGGTCCAACAGCAGTTACAACGGTGGTTACAATAACCGTAATCGCGAAACCAACATCCCAGACGCCGAGACCTCAGTACCAAGAGGTGGTCACAACAGAAACAGTACAGACACGACCGGGTAACAATAACATTACGGGTGGTACTACAAATACCGCCAGTCAGTCGGCAAGGACTTTCACTGCGACGTCTAGACCAACCAACCGTGCAGTGTCTTGTTACGTCTGCGGCCGACCACACTTCGGCTCCGGTTATCCAGACCGACCCAACAAAGCCTCTACCGGACCTCAAGCACGTCGCGACCAGATGACGTACGCGCCACCACAACAATTTTCCATGCTTGTGATGACCTCCGATGACAGCAACACTGCTACCGATGTCCTGTCGAACTATATTTCGACCGATTCCGGTCAATCAGCTATTGTAGAGCTAGAAATCGAAGGTACCCCAGCCTTTGCCCTACTCGACTCCGGAAGCACAGTCACTTGCGTATCCTTGGATGTTATCAAGCAGCTATCCTTGCTACCCCTCCTGCAACGTGACGAGCACATCAAGATTTTGGGAGCAACGATGATCATAGAAGGCCACATCAACCTCAAAATCTCAGCCTACAACAGATCTACATGGTGCAGAGCTCATGTACTGCAATTAATGCCACAGAAATACGACTACATCTTGTCTTGGCCAGACTTTCTCAAGCTGACCGGGACCAATAGTCCAGTCTTGGTCCCTAGTGATCAGTTACCCAATCAACAGATGGTCGAGAAGGACAACGCTACGTTTGTATCGTGTATCCGGAGTCCAACATATCCTGCTATCAACGTCACGAAGCATCACACGGATCAACTAGCCCTCTTTAAGGAAACGCCGCTCAAAGTAGGCGATCAAGTTGTACCCCACCAAGAAGGTTGAACATCGCATCCAAGGCCATGCCGCCTCCTCTCAGGATTCCTGATCCTCGCCCGGTGACACCGCAAGCAGCCACCACTCGGGAAGCAACTCCTCGACCTAGGTTGGAAACACTTGAAGACCCTCCCATCCTACGCAAGTACCGCAGCGTTTCTAACTTGGCAAACCCTCCTGACTCTGAGCGGGAGGGCAGCCCAAGCCAATCCGGACAGGGAATTCAACCGCAAACGACGTCTGTGGTCAAGGCGGTCAAGGTACTAAGCACCAAGAAACAACGCGGAAACCGATTGTTATCGGGCCTTAGCGCTGACAACATCTTAGAGTCCGACGAGGACCTCCAGGACCAAACCAAGTCGGCTGCAAGGGCTCGCCGATCAACCCGTACAAAACCACCACGCCAGATGAATGCCATGCACCACCTCCCTGCTTGGCCCATATTCGTACTGTGTTTCATCATGCTGCCTACGGCCTTCACTATTCAGGCAGACATCGCAATTGCAAAAATCAACACCTTCTGGGTCTTCTGGATTTAGCTACCCATACTACATGTGAAAAGCTGGCGGCAGAGCCCAAGCCACGGCATGTCAACTATTCCATCTACGCCATGAAAAAGGGTGCCCAGTAATTTATCGGAACAACCTGCAAAGCTAGGCTGCAACAGATTGAAACCTAAAAATCCTTCTGGGGTGCCACAGATACGATACCTTCGTCCGGCCCAGTCGATCTCTCTGATGCAGACTGTGAGCGAACGGCTCAAACGCTTTCCTGCAACGGGAACCCTATGGTTCGCTTATCAAATTCCGAGACGTAAGCCTTCCCGTGAATACTCCTGGATGACCACTACGAAGAACTCTGGACTATCTTGTTGACCTACATACAGTCCTCACTTAGAACGGTCCGAAAGACCCCATCATCTCGTTTCATCTCGAAAGACCCCATCATCTCGAACTCGGTGCCGACCGCAACAAAGGTTATGAGAGCAAGAATCACATGACCGTGATATGGAACGCGATTGACCAATCGCCCAAGAAGAAAGAATGCGAGTACCAGCTTGTCGCCAACGATTCTGGTACTATGTACAAACTCGAAAAGACCGATCTTCGTCTACGGGACCCTACTGAGCAAGTTGAATTTATCCTATCTCAACAATCAGCGAACTAACTGTACTACGCTCGTCGACATGCATCACGTCGTCAAAGGATTCTCCGACGTCCTCCTCAACTTCACCTACACATCAGAAGAGCACGATGACGTCCTAGATCTGGTCGCAAGTCGATACAAACGTCAAGCCCAACAGCCTCGCACAAAACCAACCTCCCGTCCAAGATGGGTTGAACCCAAGTCTCCGTACGAACTACGACTAGAGGCTCAACGGAGGCAACTCAGAAAACAGCGAGGAGGCACCCCCACCAACATTTCCGAACCCACACGAGTCATGCCGGAAATGGTCATGCCACCGATTATCAACCTAACGACGGAGCAAGTCATAAACCAGCGACCAATCAACATTACCAGTACTTCGCAACCAGTGCCGGTCCCTGTCAACCTGCCACAGCGACCGCAACCACAGGCATTGTCGCAAATGCTACCACTAACCGAGTACGAAGACCGGTTAGAGTAGCGCCGACTGCAAGTAAAATGGACTCGAACGGAAGACGAAAGGCTCCTTCAGAAGCAGCTGCAAAAGAACAGGACAACCTGGAGACTGAAACCCAGTTCCGGGCAGATGTCCGAAGACAGTATGATCCTGACGGTAACAGAATCAGCAAATCCGCTCGCGGTCATCAAAGCTTCCACGACGGCCCTCGTTACATGCAAGCACCAAAGCAGATGCAAGTACTACCACCGCAACACGAGCCTATATATTTATCCCACCAAGTAAGCCTGAGCCACCCGTAGCTTTACCCTTGGTGTTACCACATATTCAGCCACCGTTTATTCAGCCAGCTCAGCAGCAATCAAAATCCGGATTGCGAGCACAAAGCAAGGTCGGCTTTCTGAACCGACTACGCCAGTCAAGCGATACCGACGTGGCGGAAGTATTCCCGTATGCAGCCTCTGGTGATCTTCGCCAAGAGTCCCTGATATCACACCTACAGTACCTACGCGATAACCAAGTCCAGATTTCCAACATTCTGAATAATGAAATCCGCAACTTGGACTGTCGATCCCGCCTCAACAAAGCAGCCCTCCTGTCCATGATGGCGAAGCAGTCAGGGGTCCGTGCCGCAAAACTGATCGGTCTAAACGATTGCCATTCTATCACGGCACACGGAACGTCACAAGCCCTTTTGTACCAGTGTCAGAAAGTAACCACAGATGTCGGTGCTAAGAAGACCAAGTGTGGAATGGAACCGTTCGTCCTCAACTCTCTAAGTCTTGATGGCTGTCCCTTCGTTCCCCGCCTACACGGCGGCCTCTTTACGACAATTGGCGATCAAATAATGGAATGGAAAGAAGATGCTCATGACTGGCAGAAGGCCAAACAAACGATATCCATTAGCCATGATCACTTGGCAGCCATGTTCAAGATGGAGGCTGACTCGACTGCAATGCAGTCGTTGGCCAATCGGCACGAGCCATCTGATCGCAGCTACTTTGACCTTCTCGGCGAGCTATCAGCAATCATGGAAAATTCCGGAAGCCTTTCCCTGATTGACACGATGACTCACGCTCAGCGACAGGATAGCGAACAGACCAACACCGTTGCAGTAATCGGCGAAGGGATTTCAGGAGCAATCGAGAGATTCGTGTCTTCTCTCAGAAACGTCTAAATAGTTCTCTTCGTTTTAGCTCCGATTGTCATCGTAGGCCTGATTATAGTTAAATGCTGTGGCTGGAAGATTCTGCGCAGCTGTTTGACATGCTGCTGTCCTAAGAAGAAACCAAAACAGTACCATCTTACCGAGTCTAACTCCATCTACAACAACTCCACGCTAAAAACCCCCCGAACCCGCCAGCAAGGAAGCTAATCAATGAATTAAACGAAGAAGTTACCGAGCTAAACAAATGACAATCAACGACTGCCGGACGATCAACCAACCCCGGCATCCCACCCCGACAACTACTACTCACCCTCCTAATGGTTTCCCTTTTCGGCTATCCTACCGACGCGTGCACTAGTTTAGACCGACTCAGTCCTTCGTGAAACCACCCATTTCCGAAATGTCGCTGTTGCAGATACCGATGTACCCTCAGTACTGCACACTATACCACTAAGATATCGCCATCACTAACACGTGGATCACGGCACTGTATGACATCTACACTCCGATCTTCACACTCAGGGTCAAGCCAAGCTGTTCCGCACTGATCCAAGCATCATCAACTACTTCTGTGACGGTACAGTCACCAACGTGGTCTATCCGGAAGCGATGCCTATCATGTCAGCACGGCTTCCTGAAGCACTGGATAATTTTGATTTCAGCTCCACTACCTTCAGACAGTACAGAGGCCACCTTGATCTAGACCCTAATATCAACTACACGGAGCGTTACTACCATTTACTTCAGTACGCGCGACCGGCGCACGTACTTCGTCGAAGCCAACAGCTAGTCAAAGCTATGGCCAGCAACACATACCTCCTACCCTGTCTCATCATTCAACCAAGAGAGACGATGGTGCCTGAATGGCACGACCTGTGCTCTGAGTTCTTCGAGCATTCGACTGAGTTCTAGTGGGCCATTAAATCGTCCACATTCAAGACAACCCAACATCGACCGAAGGCCAAACCGCAGCCAACAAGGCAATACTTGAGAATAACGATGGAGCACTACGCGAGGAGGCTCTGTAAAGAGCTTACCTCGGCAATAAAGCACTCGTGCTGAATCAGCACGAACACTTCACGTACTTCTAGAACTTTCTCTTTCCTTCTGCGACGCTGTCAAAGTATATAAACCGACTGTTCAGTAACAGTCGGGACTTCTTTTTTCCTTTCCTTCTCTTGAGACCTAGAATTACTAATAAAGAAAACTCTGCCCAGTCAGTTCTCTTTTGATCCTAATTCTTTCTTCATTGACCGACCTTTTAGAGTTCTTGTTAAGCCAGTGGGAGGCTTTACAGCTAGCTGTATGAAAAAAATCCTTTTGCGCTGTCCAAGACCTGTCGTTACTCGTCACGGAAACTCATGGGAAGCAGTCGATGGTCAACTATGAGAGCCGCAAGAAAAAAGTGGACCACGAATTAATGGGCATTCCCCTTACAGCACCAGACGCGGGCCTGTACAGAGTTCTGCCATACAGCAGACTTCTCAAAAGTATGAGCGTTATCGCATCGGCCGGATCTTCATCATTGGCGCTGTTGGTGAGCGGGTTTCTGGATTAGTGGTTTGGGGGGAATGTTTGTGTTGTTTTGCTAAGAGGACATTGGTCTAATAATACAAGCCAACTATAGTCGCAACACATCTCCATCTGACTTTGACAGACTGGGGGGGAGGGGGGGGATAGCACCGAACTTCTTCGCTCAGTGGCCAGATTTTACATGGTACGCCGTGAGATGTAAAGCGGCTCCGAAAGCGATAACGGACGTCAGCCAGCGAATTTCAAGCGGTAGACTACGGGTAATGCTGGATACGGGCCGCTTTCGCTCGCTTCGCAAGCACGGCCGCACTGGGCGTTACGTCACACATTTGCTGAGACCATCCAACCACGGGACCTTGCCACTGAGCGAAGAAGTTTGGTAGCACTCAAAACCGTAGCACATATAGCGCCTCAGAATGGCTCAAACAAATATACCATATCCATCTCAACACCTTCATCTACTTCACCGCCCAGCTCGTCGAAGTCCCTGTTGTTCGCTGATGGTAGCTCTGAGGGTCTCATCCAGCTTTATAGGAACACGCAGGCCCTTAAGGTGTCTGCTTCCATACAGGTCCGGGTGAAGGGTATCAGATGGCGGCCCTAGCTGTTCACGTGTTCGGATGCGGTGGAGGTTGGCTTGACGGAGAACAGGTTTCTAGCAACAATGGATGGTGAGCTTTGGGAAGTGACTTTTGTTGCGCTTCCTTCGCGGAAGATGTGGCAAAGTGGTGGCCATGGGTCTCGTCATCTATCCTGGTAAAACAGTCCCACACCTCGCACCGGGTTACGCTCTTTGTTGACTCGTACTTCACACGCTTCCGCGATGGTTCCTCACTACCAGTAGTGCCAATTCGTGCCCGTGACACTTTTAGTCGCTGAATCGTTTTCCGCGGTACTCGGTTTGTCGGTCCTTCATCTTGAGGGGATCCTCCCTACTCCGGTGATTGATCGTGCTGTTCGGCAGTTTCCCACCTTCCGTTCGGTGAGTTTCCATGCTCTAGCGACCCCGGGTCGGAGAGTAGGTCTTCGAGTGGCTCATCGGTCCGCTTTCTCCCCTATCCCCTCGCCCTGACCTTGTGACAACAGCTCCGCGAGACAACGAAGTGCCACCACGGGCAACAGACCTTGCGACTCCCCGAGCACCACAGGACGAAGAGCTCGCTGCGGCACGGCCTGTTGGGTTATAGAAAGGTTGTACCAACAGTGCCACGACGTTCCGAAATGCACCGCGGTAGCTCAATTTGACACATGAAACTCCGGGTAATTATGGGTAAGCTCCGGCCGATTTCGGCTAAATTCTGGCAGTATTGTCCAGTGCCCGAAGTCCATTGCCTTAAATCGCCTTGCCTGTGCCAAGCCCATAAAGCATGCACAACTCTCGGCTGATCACTGTTTCACACATACAATGCCACACCAAAACATTTGACTAGCCATACGATAAGTTTCCCCCCACCATAACTTCCGTTTTCGTTTAAGCCTTGAATCAGTATTTTTCTTCGCATAACCTAATAGCCTGATCTCCGGAGTGTATAAAGCCAGTTTGTTCTCCGCCGTATATCGATTTGCGCTCTGTTGCGCTCTTTTCTTTATAGCCTACGCATCGAGTCCACGTAAAGGCTGCCGGGCTTCACCTATTCATAAGCAGCGTGATCAAGGCATGTTCGGATCACATTCTTCACTGAAAGTCAAACGAACCCGTACGGAAATGAAGGATGGACGAAAACTCGCAAAGGCCTAGTACCAAGAGCCCTTCAAGTCGAGACGTCAGATGGAACCGGAAGTGAAAGCGCCGTGCAATCATAAACGAGGCTTCATCAATCAGGGAAGATATCCTTCTTTTTCCCAAACTAAGCAGCCATACTTTACATGTCTGGCCGTCCTTGTCGTAGAAAAATTTTTCCTGGCAGCCCACTTTCGTACTGTTCCACTTCGCATTGGGCGCAAAGGTAGCAGTACACTGGGCTGTGAATTTTTCAAGATCGCTGGGTTGTCCGCTGCGCAGTCAAAGTCGTGGATGGGGTCTTGCTTTCATTGAGCGCTCACGGTGTGCGACAGCTGCCTTTTGCGTTTACAAGCTACAGTATCCCGTTACAATGACAATTTGTGTCCCTTCTTACTTCAATATTGTCGCTCTGCCGGTTAAGGCCTCTTATCACGGTGACCAGATCGGATGATCGCGCCAAATTATTCTGAAATGAGGGCGCAGTTCCGAAAACCAGAGGCGGTTTAGCCTGTTGAACTTGTCGCCCGGCTGAGTATCCCTGCGGTTTGAGCCCGAAGGGATCCGGTTCTGTCATGGAACCGACAATCTCCGACTGAACAGATGTGTTGTACCGCTGATATCGGATGAATCTAGTTCCCAAACATGTGAACTCTTCCAACCGTGGCCATAAGCTTACAGGTCAAAACCGTCTCGAAACCATAAGGCAGCCATGCCTGGTCTAGTGCCGGAAATCGTGGAAAAGCGACCACCCTAAATGGTTCTGATATACAAAACCCGGAAGAACAGGGTGGGCAGAGCAAGACGGAAAAGCTAGGAACAAGTAATATGATGGAAAGTTTGAAAATCCTTATCGAATTCTGAAGAGCCCTAAGGTGAAAAAACAGGCAACAAAGGCACCTCATGGAAATTGGCCAGCTTTTTGCCATCGTTGCCCTGCACATCCCCGCAACAAGACACACAGATACTACATAAAACACCTGATGGTTGATTCTGCTGACTAAAATTTATTGCAAAATGTTTTATGGCACTTCTAACTAACTTACACTGCTCACTGTAAGCAGATTCGCTGAAAAGTGAAAACTGCGGAAGAAAGTTATTTCCGTGATACAGAAAGCGTCATTCTGGTTTAAATTTCACCGGCCGTTGGCCAGCAAACTCATTGTTTATCAAGCGTGCACAGTTCTTTCAGACTGCACAGGTATTTGAGCGAATATTTTTAGAATTGGCTTTGCTCGCTCCGGGTTAGGCCGTATCCGAACACCATTCCACGGTTAACAAGATCAATGTGAAGTCCGATGTGAAGTCCGTCTGTTTTCCGCATTTGGTTTACAAGGATCAGGCGTTTCGAATAATCAGGCAATCGGCGAGAAAAATTTTCGATATGGGATATATCGTTTTCCACGCTTAATTGGTCTGCTAGCCTAACCCTGAAGGCAGCACGGTTAGGGGCTGATAAACCTTTGGGTAGCACTGACCCAAATCCTAATCACGACCACGCTATAGGGTGCCGATAATCAGTAAAAACCAACATAGTATACAGTACGCTGCCATTCAGAAAGACAACCGATGATGGCAAGGAGGGTGGACGCAGCCCGACCATGATCGCTTGACCGTATGACCATGACCACAGCTCTGACCCAACGATGGTCGGGTAGGGTATACTATGGTCATTGAATCATCACTCTCACAATCAAAAATTGCAAGTGTGCGAAGGCGATTCATAACAGATTTAGAATAAAACGAGAACGAATACCCGAGCAATGGCGGTTCCTTTTTCAATAGAGGTGAATCTCTTACATTTACTCCTGGTTATTTTTACCACCGTAAAGTCGTGAAACTTCTAGACTAACTTTCACAAAACAAGACGATATCTGCCGTTTAGGACATGGCGAAACGATTCAGCAAAACAGTCAAAGGTACAATAACGCCGATCCACTCTCTATCCGCCAAAGATGCACTTGATGCGACAGTAGCGGGAGCGATACTGCTGTCCACAACTGCATTACTTCCCGAATCCACAACTGGCTTCGGGTCACTGCTAGGGGCAGGGAGAGACGCCGAGACACTTCCACCTGAAAACCTTCCTGCACCTCCATTAATGTTGCAATTGTTCGCGTTGTGGCAGACGCAGAGCCTCCGGGCAGTACTCTGAGTGCAGTTCGGGAGCGTCCCGGCAATGCAGCCTCGCCGCACTTTAGTCACTACAAGCAGCAGGAAGTGTACAATCAAGGGAAGACTGACCTAGCTCGAATAACTGTTGAGTCGACGGACGTAGCACATTACCCAAGCAAAATATTAGTCGCACAACATGTTCGCATAGGCGAACAACTGATCTGACTATTTTAAACTACCGACCGAGTGCTAGGGAAAGAGCTGGGTGGCGAACCGGAAATTATCCTCTGTGCTCGTGGTACCCGGCTGAACATATCGTCATCAAACACGAAAAAGGCTCTTGAGCAATGCACAGTTGCACAGTTTGATGACGTAATCTAATCTATAACTACGACAAAGTATTTTTTTCTGTACATCTTTCCAGGCGAAAGCTACTGATCGGAATCGCCCAAAATTTTGCACACAACTTCGGAAAATAACTTATGGGAAGATAGAGAAGCTTTTGTTGCTTTATAATACTATATGATTTTTGTCTGAATTTCTGAAAAATTTTACTTGGCATATGAGAACTGTTTGAATACATCTCCGACCAGTTGCTTAGGATCGAAAGATATTTTGTGGACATGACTTTTCCGAGGTCGTGTGGTTAACTGGATTTTAGAAACAGTTCCTCAGAATGTCATCATGGATGCTAGGTTAGCTCACAGGTCATGGTTGGAACGGGCTTTCGATTGGGAAAGGTTCGCCGCATGCAACTGACGAATTCGTCCGGCAGACCTTCGATCAAGTCATCCGGAATTGACGAAGGTGTACATCAGACATACAATAAATTCTCACAGGATGAAATTCCACATAAACGCGGACCAGTGTTGATTTCAGTCTGGGCATGATCTACATACTTAACGATCAATCAAGCGACACAATTTAACGAAGACTGGTATAGAAAACTGTTATAAAAACCGAGTTACAAAAGCGAGTTTATACTATGCAGTCTCAGTGGAACATTTGTGCTTGATTAATCGCGCGGTTGGAATTTATGCCCGACGGAAATCAACACTGACGCGGAGCAGTGCTCAGCAGAATCTTCAAGCCTCGAGAAGGGAACAGCCTGTATACACATCAGAAAGGAAGAACGGGCGGAAAACCACCCTTGTCCCCCCCCCCTGCGCATCTCCGTGGGCTAAATCCACCATGCATCCACCAGGTTCCTAACGGTTATACCGCTGTTACGATCCTGGCGAAAGAATCCTGGATAATGTCTGATTCACAAAGGTCTCGCCGGGGTTCACCGTCTACTGCTGGCCGGCCTGAACCGCTTACTGAGTCTATACTAATTATCGCAGTTTTATACCGTACAATATCTACTAGCTATACCTGTCTCGCCATCGTCGCCGTAGTGAAATTCTTGATAACACTGCGTATCATCGATATCCCACACTGAGCCCGGGACATTACTGCACGGGGCGGCAAATTTTTTCAGAGTCATAAGGATGTCTGATGCACAGTCTGGTTCGTTATGCCTCATCGTGGAGGGTCCGGCAGCAAACGTAGCACACTGTATGCATTCGGTGATGCCTACAAGAAGATTCAGTTTATCGTCATCGATCGTTTACTTCCGGATGATGAATACTGTTGTCGTCTAGGACTTTGTTCTGTCGTTCCGCTGGTACCTCCAGAAACCGTTGATTTTGCGAAGTGTACCACAACCATTAAACCAACCCATGTGTACTTGGCATTATGTCCCTCAACTGGAGAGGGTTGCTGCGACACTTTGATTCTTGAGTAGAAAATTTCAGCTATTAATTGACACAAGAGCAAAATCCACCAAAAGAAAGCTGCCTGACGCTTCCGACAAACATACAATTTTCTGAGGACACTATAGGTCACGGACGGATATTCGTCGTTGCCGTACGCAACACGCGCTAAAACTGCATGACCATTGGTTCTCCGCGTTCTCGTAAGCACAGGTGCGAGTGTTAACTTCCAGGGATGGGTAAGGCTGGGGAGATGGGGTGATCTATAGAAATTATTTATCGCGGAGAATCAGGAGCAGCAAATCCATCTGAGTACAGCCATCTATGCTCAATGTCGGAGACAATCATCTATGCTTACAAGTCAAATGTAGTTCGTCTTCTTTTAGTCGCATACAGATTTCGAAAATGGAAATAAGCGGCAAATTTCTTGCTTCAGTTTTTCGACTGACCCAATTTGTCCGTCGTAAATCCCGCCCGTATTGGATATCATAGCAAGACAGATTTTTGCTTGTGTCCGGCGGACTTTCGAACAGGATAACGTTAGCGGAATTATTTGAAAATATGCATGTAGTGAGGAAAATTTTTTTACTGCGCCCACCTTATGGTATGAAAAGTGCTGCACATTTCCGGGTCCTTGAAACCTTTTCCTGTGTCTTTTGCCGAACTTGCGCAGTCTATACCAAAACATGCCAAAATAACGCCAAATGTTGACGCTACGTTTTCCTCAAATTGCAAGGTGGTGGCATCAAGCCATCAACATGCCGGTCATTTCGAAAGCTGGATTGTCTTTTGGAAAGGAGGTTGGGCTCCTTCATTGTGGTGCACGAGTTGACTGCGGACGACTCTCCCAAAGACTTTGGAAAGGTTCGCGATGAATGAGATCGGTCGGAAATGGTCGGGTAGGCTGGTCGCGATAGCCTTTGGTGTTGGCGTAATGGCAGGCACTTTGAAGACGTCAGGATACTCACCCTTATGGAGGCGTTGATGGGATAGGTCAGAGGCTCGGTGATGTAGAAGGGGAACAACGGTAGAAGGCGAGGAGACATGCTCCACGGACCACTGGCTCTCCTCTTTCCTGACATCTTGTGGAGAACGCGTGATAGGTTCGAAGGTAAGGTGACGCGCATTGAAGGATGTGCAGCCGCCGATGGATGAAGGTACCATTTCTTTGTGAGTCGTGACGTGTTAACCCATTTCGACGAACTAGTTGTTATAACTTGTTGAGAGCCTTGGCGGTTATATCGGTGAGCGGAATTACTCTTACCCTCTCGGTTGGGCATTCCAGAGAAACGACACACAGTGATCATCTTTAACTCTTCAGTATGTTTCTGGCAAGGTAGCTTAACAGGGACAGTGCGGCAAACTTTTGATTTCCTTTTGGAGACTCGAGTAACCGTTGGGAAAAGCCAAAGATGCCGCTGTGCAATATAACAAGCAGACACGTAACTGTCTAACAACGTATACATCTGCCATACACACAGCACAAACACAACTACGTTAGCTCGCTTCGGCATGTAGGAATCTGCCCTGTGAAGTACTGAAGAAGTGAGGCTTATCACTTTACACAGTATGCCAGGTGATCTTTTTTTTCCGAAAGTTGCAAGTTGAGCATAAAATTATCATTATAAAGGAAGGATTCTGCTTCCCGGGTATGTCCAAACGGAGGTTCCAGTCTTTGGTCTACAGCCCTGCCAGACAGTGTACACGCACCGGCCCTGAGTGTTAGCCGGGACATAATTATAAGCCCCCGTCTCCGTTCATTTCGGCGATCAGCGACTCGATCGACCCGACTAAATCATTATCACACTGCTTTTAAAATTGTCAGGTCCACCAGAGGAAAGCAAAACAGTCGGTTTTCTAGTACGCTCAGAAAATGTGGGGCAACATTTGTGTCTCGGCTAACTATGAAGGCCGGTACGTGTACGGTCGACTTTATCGCACGTACAGTCGACCTTATCGACCTTTCGGCGCTTTTTCTCCTTCCACGGAACTTCCGTACTTACGGCGCAGTGCAAGCTATTGATAGAACCTGCCGATCTCCACAAAACGCATTCGATTCCCGACAGGTACACATATCAACGTGAACTCGTCATCTAGTCAGATCTTAGGCATTTGCAGTTACCTCCTGAGAAGACAAATGGAGCCATTACGCGATATGAGAGCCGTAAAAGAAGTGAGGAAAATAATAAAGAAGGCAATTGCAGGTATAACCAGGTTAGCCCATTTCCATATCGTGGATCCAGAGGACCCAACGTTAACTGCTACGCCGAAACCGGTACCGAACTTCTAACTGTAAGAAGTTACAGCATTTCCACAGTTTACAGCGTTTTCAGCGTTTAGTGGGTTCCCAAGGATTCCAGCGTTGCCGGCGATTGCAGTTTTTTCCAACACTTGTGGTCACTAGCCCTGTTGCCACAAGCCTTTTCACATTAAAATAAACTAATGTTTCTGTGGCTAAACCTCTCCCAACCGTCGGCTTCCCAGTGAAGCTGAGGGTTTTCCGAGGTAAACCTGATGTGCTGATGTCACACCAGCACAAACCATAAAAAAATCCAGACGGTTCTGTGGTTTCTCCCGATAAGGAGGTGGCGCCTAATCAGAATGAGTTTCTGATAGGTGATTTGCTCGCTTCCGGTCGCGTGCTGACTGTCGTAAAATTTCGTTTTCGGAATTTCAGTTGTGGTCTGGCATTTGTTTTCCTCCATCTTAACTCGCATGGCAAACCGTCTCTTTACTTGTTCGTCATGGATATCTAACTTTCTGAGAAACGAGTGCTGAAGACTGGAGACGACCGGAGAACGATCGGATCGGCGGAATTCACTCTCTGCATCTTTTACGCTCTTCTTGGGAAGCTGGAGTCAGCTGTGTAATGCCGTAGCCGATTTCGAAGGTATAGTCTGCTTCCCAACACTCTTGAGCACTTCAAGAGTGAGCACATAAACCCAACTTTCCCCTTGAATTCTTTTGTGCACTTCCATTGATATTACACAATTCTCCGATGTACACGCACAATGGTTGCTTAAAATAATACTGTTCAAAACAAGCTGCGACGGAGCTCGGAAGATCTTCCAAGTTTTAGACTGGCGGGCTTTACCTTTTCATACAGGACGTAATCAAGGCATGCTCGCAATCACATTGGTCAGTGCAAGTCAAACAAACCAATAAAAAAAGAGCACAGAAAGCTTACATGGTCTAGATCAACGAAGGACGGTATTCCTCTGACTTTTCACAAATTAAACAGTCCTACCGCACATGTCACGCCGTCCTTGTCGTAGAAAAATATCGGCTGGCATCCTGTGTTTCTACTTATCGTTTTTGCGACTTTCGGTGTTAGAAAGATATCAGTGCACTTGGTCACTAATTTAGACAAGGTCTCAGGATTGTCTGATGCACAGTCTGTCACGTTGACGTGAGCCAAATGCCTGTAAGTCGTATTGAAGGTAGAACCAGCTACGCATTCGGTAACACTGACTTCTACAAAAAGGTCAGTCTTGCGTGGTCAGTAGTTTAACCCCGGATGATCGAGAAATTGCCGTCAGTCCAAAAGGTACGTATGCCCTGTCATTGTAACGGTACCTGTAGCAATCGTTGTTCTTGCCGAGTATGCCATAACTATCAGCACATTCCATCCATTCGCGATATAAAGTCTTCCGCTTCAGCATAGCCGCAGCGTGTTTATCGTTGAGTAGAACATCTAGTTACATAGGACACAATAAGATGGAAGAAGACGGGAAGAAAAGCTGCGACCATGACAATGTATAATTATTAACTACGTGCGTGTCGCGTTTCGTTAGGTTGTGAAAGGTAAGGCTGTCCTGTGCCGCCGCAATAGGACGTGTCGCCACCGCGCGGCCTGAAAGCGGACAAGTACGCCATGCGATTTTGCAGTGACAAGTCCGCTATGCTCTCCTCCTATGGTTATAGCAGAGTCAACCATGATGCAGTAGACTGACACCTTAAAATTTTTTCACAGCTCAGGCCCCTGCGGATACACTCCGTTATTGTCATTGAAAACAAAAATCAGTCGAGCTGAAGCAAGGTCATTCCATGGCAGCCCAATTCTGCTTCTGTTAACGATCTATTTCCCATCGTGAAAATTCACTTCTTCCTGCCGGTAAGTTTCGGGATGGAATGTACCGTCCGTTACCCAGCGGTCAAAGCTGTTTGATCATAGGAGCTACGGCACGACAGAACCGAAAAGTTTTCGAAATTTACATGGCCAACCAGCATCATGTCATCGTGAGCGAAAGAATTCAAGGTGGCAGGTGCATGACATGCTATTGTGTACAGCAGCTAAAGAATTAGGTATGGTCTGATGAAAGTGACGCTTTGATGATCACAACAGTAAAAGATAATACGAAAGGATGTACATGTGAATATAACAATACAACAGAATAAACACCTATGCACTCTACACTAAGTTATGTACTCGTACACTTCTTGCGCAGTCAAAGATCGTCTTATATACTCTTTCTCGAGCAACACCTCGATGGTCTTCTTCACCATGGCTTCCGTGGCCGGGAAGCGGTCTTGTGTCTGACTCCTTACCTCGTTGACGAGGTTGGCGTAGCTCATCGTGTGCTGACTCTTCATGATCCGGCAAACAGCAGCTTGGAGGAACACTTGCCGCATATCGCCGGTCGACCGTTCCGTCTCTTCCCGTTCCTGCTGAGGCTGCTCCTTTGTTACCGGTGCCAAGATCTTAATCTTTGGCTTCTTGGGAGCAAAGTCTAGGTTGAGGGACAACTGTGTCGCACCACTGCGGAAAACACACCCGGAACTAAACTGTAATTCAAATTGTACATAGGTGGTTCAATAAATTTCAGGCACAGGCCGCCTGAGAGTGCTATTTCCCAGCGCACGCTTTCAAGAGATAGACCATCCCTTCTTACCACTACCCTCAAAATTTGAGCTACCTGGTACACGAACCCGAACAGAAGGAGAAATAATTTTGGGGAAGGCTCCGCACACCACCTTTCACCATTTTTGTCTCCAGACACCACCTTTTAATTTTAAATCGTCACCACCGTTTACTCCGTACATCACTTTCTAATTAAGGTCCACCACCAGGAAATTCGAACACCACTTTTGCCAGATCGGTTTTTATTACTTTCAGAGAGGAAAACAAATCACGCTTCTATCGTAATTACAGGCGGCAAGAAGTGTTTGTCAACAGCGGGATCTTTAGGATCGTGGGTTTTCCCTGTTCTCCGAACTTGCCACAACACCGCTGACTCTTTGGTTATGGTGACTGCGCTTCGATATCCTACTGGGGTACCAGGTCTCCCTCGACGGCGCGACAGTTTCTCGATCTTCTCACTGTTGAAACTGTCTAGGAGCCACTTTCGCAGTTCTTTGCCTGAGAAAGACGCTGTCTCCTCATCTCGGCCGTTAATGAGCTCGTAGGCAAACGCGCATGCGAAGAAGCCGCAGTCGACGCCGTTCTGCTGATGTTGTACAGACGCGTAGCTACAAGCGAGCTCTTCATCCTCCTGTAGTTTCTGTCCGTAGGGGAGCCACAATTGGTCTCACAGTTTTGATCAACGACACCATTGCAGTGACTACTTCGGGTGAGATGGTATCCCCGCTACTGATACGCAATACATCGTCTTCGAGCAGATCATAGTTGTTGATAGAGAAAGCTATGTCCAAGTTGGAGAAAGCCACATTCGCCAGATGTGCAGTAACGAAGTCCCTGGGAAGATCTCCGCTCATAGCCGTTGTGGTTGCTCTCCTCTTCTACTCTAACGGCATAGGTTCCTCGCCCAGCCGTTTGTTGAATCGTGGTGCGGGAAGTCCTGTCAAAGTTGCTGGAAGGGTTGTCAGAGGTTGGTCGTTCTGCGGTTAGCCATCGTCTAAAAGTCGTGTTCAAGCTTCTAGACGCAGCAGATAGTTGTCGATCATCTTCTCTCGGTGTCCGGAAACCAATCCTCATTTGTAACCGCCTTCACGCATTTCTTAGAAACAAAAATGGTGCGCGGAGATTTTGAATTCTAATTGATAACAGTGGTGAACGAAAGGTGGTACGTCCAGACAAACGGTGGTGAAAGGTGGTGTGCGGAGACAATGGTGGTTTTCGGTGGTGTGCGGAGCACTTTCCAATAATTTTTTGAAAAGATGTCAAAGGTTGTTCTCCGATTTTTCTCCTAGACTCGCGCATTTCGCGATGTTATTCTCGAGTTATCCGCGCCGATCGTGAAAATGCAGTTTTTCGAATACCTGGGATGGGTGGCTTTATAGTTATTAGTTTTGCAAAATTCCCCATAAGTTGCCTTTACTTCACGCAAAAAGTAGCTGAGACCGACCGACCACAGAGTTTCTGGTGAGCGCAGCTTTAAAACTTACTGAACCCCCTACGTGCTTCCGCCTACGTAGTACTGACTGAGTAGCATCTGAACCTACTACGACCCCTTAACATAGTAGGAGCAATAAAAGCCATTTGAGGTGTTCTTACTCGAATTTTAAGTTTCTGACGCCGTTCTAGCTTACCTTTCGGTTGACTGGTGTCTTCGAAGAATACCAGCAGCTACCAGACAGTCGCTGTTAGTGTCGAGGTACTCATCAGGCATGCCGGTGATGTCCTTCATGTCGAAGAGGGAGACGGTGTCGGTGTTGAGGAAGGCCAGGCAGATGGCCAGCTGCTGGATATTCATGGTGGCCAGGACTGGCCGCTTCATGAAGTTCAGCTTGACGTCGACGCTACCCAGCTGGAAAATCCAGGTGAGACGCCGACCAGAGTACTCTTCGCTGTAGAACGTGTTGAAGGACTCGATCACCGGTTGCAGTGAGGCGGGCAGGTTCATCGGGACGTCAAAGCTGGGGATGGGCCACACTCCACTCTGAAACATAACAAAAGGATCACAACGTGTAGGAAAAAAGAGTGAGATAAAGAACTCCCTGTTGCAAAACCGGAAAATGGTAAATCAGTTTCGTATTTCGCACCTGCATACGCGAAGCCGTACAACATTACGAAACTGTTGTATGCCGGTGCATGATGGAAAACTGGGGTTCGCTCGTAAAGTTACAAGAAAATGAGCAAAAAATCCCAGACTTGTTTTCTTACCGTTAGAACGTTGATGAAGAGTTCGCATTTCGCCCTGAAGGGTTTCATCGGGCACTTCTCGGTGAACTTGTCCATCATCACCGTACTAGCGTGGATGTCCCTCAGCATTCTCATCAGCTTACCGGTGTAGTCGCACCCACAGGCGTCCCTCAACTTATTCACCACCGAGGTCTCCACCTCCGCGCTAATGAACTGCTTGTTAATCAGCCTTTTCGCCATCATCCTCGAATAAAACTACAATAGAGACACTCTTCACAACTTACTGATGTGGGACGTGGGCAAATGAATTCACCCAGATTATTTCCCAAATTGGCGCACGCTCTCAGCCAACAATCATGGAAGAGTGCGTTACTTGAAATACCGATCAGACTCAAGCATTTGCCGATGTTTAAGATATTCTTTCGGCAGTATATAAAAACTTACCCGTTGAAACACATCCTTGTCATCGAGAAACTTGAAGATCTTGATGGCACCGTCTAGCTTCTCCTCCACTTCAGCGGCATTCTTTAGGCTTCTCCTCAGCAGATTGTCGCAGTACTTGGCGATCAGTTCCGCGGAGGCGAAGAAGGGCGCGGCCCCGCTCTGTTGGTTGATGACGATTCTGATAGCGTCCTCGACGGCTTTCTTGAACATCGGATCTGAACTGAAAACCTAGATAAGAAGAAACCATCGTAGAATATTGAAAAATTCGTCCTGCATCTTGGCGCCGATAAACCGACATCAATTTCTCCGTATTCTCCGTATCAACTGACATCAATTCTCCCGTAAATGAAAAATGCTCGCGCTACCGAATTTATACCAATTTTTTTGAGAGCTCGGTAAACAGACTCGGCAAAACAGTTTTTCATAAGTTCACACGTTGTCTGCCAACCTCACCGAAGAGGCACGCCACGCGGGAAAGCAATCAAACTCGACAGGATCGTTTTTCTAAGTGGCGCGCATCTTCAGCCTATGACTATGAAAGCGTGCGCCACTTGCGAAGACCATCTTGTCGAGTTCGTCTGCCGAACAGAAACAGATCCGCTGAAAAATTCGATTTCCTTACTATTTTAGTGCGAAAGAGAGAGAATGTACAACCTACCTCGGTGACCATTTCGTCGAAGCGAGCGAGTATCCTGACCAAGTTTTCCACAAGGTCTTGCGGTTCGATGGCGTAGTTGTTCCCTACGGCTTCGCGTGCCTTCTCTTCCACGAAGGAGGTAAAGTGGAGGCGAAGGGTACCGATACCTTCCATGGAAGGTTTGAGGACCTCATAAAGGTTGACCAGGTCCTTGTGGCGTCGCTCCTCAATGACGGCACGACTTTCGGACAGGATGAAGGGAAGACGGTCGTTCACCATTCGTGCCTGGATCTCTGCGCGCACTTTCTCCAGGGACGAAGAATGGCAGAGTCGGGTGGCTCTTTCATCTTCCTCTTTCAACTTCGCGATCACCTGCAACCGGAAATAGCATCAGATGATGAAACTGGGAGCTCGGTAAACAAGCACGACCGTTCTCACCAAGTGGCGCACGCTCTCGGTGCTGTTGGCTAGAAGCGTGCGCCACTGAGGAAAACGACCTAGTCGAGTTTCACCGTTCTCGCAAGTGCCGCACTTGTTCAGTGTTATCGGCTGGAAGTTTGCGCCACTCGTAACAAAGATCTCGAAGTTTGTTTCTCAAGCTACCAAATGAGCTAAATTTTTCCGGAAAACAGTCTCCTCCGGGGTGTTTCGATAGTGAAACACCCCGGAGGAGACGAAAGCCTTACCTTTTCGACGTACACCGAACAGGAGCAGGAGTTCACTGCCTTGACAGCTTCCACTCGGTAATGAACACCGGTTGCCTCGATGTAGGGCGTCTCAAAAACCTGAAAAAATAAAATCGAGAAAGATTAGTGTTCCGAATTTTCAGACTGAAGTCACGAGATTGAACTTTATACTTCTTTGTATGTTTTCAGCGGCGGTCGTCCTTTGAAGTCATCCACGACGACTAACGAAGCCACCACATCGTGGATGATGGTACTCGAGGAGTGATCATTCCATTCTCGATCCCTAAATCAAAAAGACACATTGAACCATTTCACTGGAACGTGACCAAATCTCTAAGAAATGGACGAACCTTGCGATGAGTTGTAGCAGTGTATCGGTAAGTTCAGTCTGCAGAGGGGTCACCACATTCTCCGACCACATCTTACAGCCGAGTTCCATGACGGCAATCTTGTCGTTGCTGAAGTCGGGCAGAGGGATATCGAGATGGATCATGGGAAACTCGCTGTCGTTGATCTTGGCAGGTTTGACCACTGCCTGGTTCAGGTGGCCGGAAAGCTTGTTGATAAATTCGAGGGACTCGCGAAAGTTATTCCATTCTTGCAGGTAGACGTGTAGGAGCTGCTCAAGGCGGGTACGTTCTGTCTCCGCCACACCACGCAGGTTGGAACAGACGTTGCTGACATGCACGGCAAAGACGTTACGGATGCTATCGTAGAGACGATCCACGTAAGTCTGAGGGAAGTTCACGGTCACATCATAAACATCTCTGAAGAAAGAGAATCAAGATAATTTATGTGCAAAAATACGACGGAGAGTCAACTGTAACGATGTGCACCCAGCATCAGTGCACACAAAACGCACAGTTATATTGTGAATATCCAACAAGCGCCGCCCAAACTGTGCGCAACTGTGATACACATCAACTAGAGTGCGTTCCCCTAACGAAAATCAGACAAAATTGGGAATTTCGAATTCGGGTTTGTCCCACTTACGAAAATCGTTCGTTCCAGATGGCTCGGCTGACTTTCCTTTTGGATAAGATATCTTGAAGAGTTTCGCGAATACGTGCCCAGCGAGCTTGGAAGCGATCTTCTAGGGCTTGGTCGAAAGGCGGGTTGGCGTCGTTGTCGTGAGGATGTTCGAGTTGTGCGTGAACATCTTCCGCAGGAGCCACCTGGTCAACTTCCATCTTCACCACAGCCATCGAACTTCCTCAGTCTAGATAAATAGATACAGAGATTGAACAAGACGTTGATGTGACGCAACAAGCGATTACGATACGGAAGAAAGAACGGCAAACGAATGAGACGATTACCTTTCGACGTACCGAAGAGGAGATCCTCAGCTGATCCTTTCTCGTTGTGACTTCTCGAACCGTAAAAATGTCTCCTTTATTCCAGTATCCTTCTGAAACCAAAGATGTGAATTCATTTATCGATCGGATCACTCACAGGATCAGCTGTCGAGCTGAAAGAACCACAACATACAGTAATTGTATCGAAGTCCATGGTTTGTGAAGACTGTGATTGACAGTCAGTCAAGTTCAATCCACCGCAGGATATTTTCAGGGGCTTTCGCACTCAGCCCCAGGCGTGAACCAGAAATGCGCGGGCGAGCCTTGAAATTTCGTTACGGATGGATGTGAGTCCCCGACGCTTTTTCTGTTGTTTTCTGTAAGCGCTATCGATCCATTTCCGCGAGGTCTACTTGAAGCATATCCCGTCGACCCGTCCATCCGTTTTTTTATTAGATATCCCAAATTCGTTTCTGTACTGGCTCCACGGTTTGTATCACTGGCAGATATAAGATTCCAGGATGGATAGAACAGGTCCTCCGGGTCCAGACCTGTTCATTGCGGTCGAAATGTTCAAGACAGCCGCATCGAACGTACCCGCAGCTCAAAACCACGCCATCTGTCTGTTCTCCCTGGAATACATTCTAGCCACTATACTCCCCGAACATCCGGTAAAGCACAGCAAGAATTATTCTTTTCTGCGGCTCGAAGATAGATCCCTCAGCGATCTAACATCAGGGTACTGTCAAGTAGAAACCCTAAATCATGCGAAAATTCCGGAATATGATTTTCTTAGCCTATCTTGTAGAGACAAAAAGCTGCATCGAATTCTAAAATGCCGCAAAAGGCCGCACACAAAGAAGCCGGCAAAAAAACGTTAAAATTTCGTCGCCCTTGGGAAGAAAAAAACCCCCTGAATGACACTGTTTTTCCCTAAAATTATGCAAATGGGGAGATTTTTGATTTTTATTAAGGTCGGGATTACAACAGGGAGGGGAGCAATCTCGTACAGAGAAATTTCTGAGCCGCTGCCCAGATCCCTTCCTAGAGAAAATCTTGAGCGATCTTCCGACTTCGGTAATCGTTTTGCATGTTTTGATTGACAGGATTTGCTCTTGGTCATCCCGCCATCGGGGATATTTTTCTTGATTGTCCACACGCTACAGACCAACCCGCCCACCGTGGTCTTTGGACTCTGACGTCAGCAGGCAAAAAATGAAATCTGTTGCGTGCGTGAAATGTAAAAGGTACCGGCACAGACGATATTCTTATCGGCCCTCTGGCATCTGACCTTCATGCTGCACGTTGGAAAACGATAGAGTCGAGACAACTCCTTTGTTGTCTTCTCCTATCACAGCTGGAAAGTATGAAGAGTCAGCCAGGAGAAAACTGGAGAGATAAGAGCTTCCATCAAACACAAGCGAAAACCGTCTCCTCAGTTTTCAAATGCACCACAGTATTCTACAATAGCGTATACCGTAGTCTGACAAAACTAACAGGGAGCTGAGAGACGTCTTCCAGTTCTTCTCTGTATCCCGTGGATGTGAGGCATATTGCTCATTTATGGAAAGTGCTGGGTCAGTCGTTTTTTGGGCCGAATAAATATACTCTGACCACTCTGGCAGGTCGCCGTAAGGCAATCGCGCATCTGTGTCAGTGAAGTTCACGCACCATCCAGAACATCACTACGAACTGGGATTTGATAACTGGTCCACCGAGCGGAACTGCAGTCGAGAGCAACACCGTTCCGGAAGATGACGTAAATGAAACCTTGGACCCGGTTGTCGAGGCGGAAGAAATGGAGGGTGTCGCGGGCGTCGGTCGGCACTTGTTGAAGGAGTTGGAATACGGGAAAATTCGTGCGATCATTCACCGGGAGTACAAGAGTAAGATACACATCACGGTGGAATCTCTACTGCCATTGGTGGAGGAGGAAGTCGGTGTTAAGGTGTCGAAATCCACGATCCACGATGTATCGTGTGTTACGTCGAACGGGCTTCCGATATCGGGATCGGTTCACTAACAACCTGTTTGGTGACCCAAGCCTCAAAGTCAGGCGTATCCGTTACATCCAAGCGGTTCGTCAGTTTCGACAGAAGAATGCCCTGATTGCCTTCCTGGATGAGACTTGGTTAAACGAGAACTACCAGTTTCGCAAGAGTTGGATCGAACTCGACAAAGAAAAATCCACCGGCACAGCCGAAATCCTGTGCAAGGGCTGCGGACAGTCGCATCCAAGTGGATCGGGAAAGCGTCTGGTCATTTTCGACGTGGTGACGGATAGGGGATTCGTTCCCGGATGTGGACTTATCTGGCAAGCCTCAAAGCACAGTGGGGACTACCACGGGAATTTCAACTACCAAAACTAAGAGAAGTAAGCCAGTCTGTCAAATCAATCAATCAAAACACGTATGATCTGTTTTGATGGTCTTTTCATTCCGAAGAGATTCGCTCGTTGCATCAGGTCAATCAAGTGGCTTGATTTTGAGAAAAGTAAAAAAGTGGGTCAAAATTGAGTTTTTTGAGTGTATCTCGCAAACCATTGGTTGGATCTTTCCGGTCCGAGCAGACAAAATGAAAATATCGACTGGGTCTTTCTGATTGCGAAAGAATTTGTGATGAAACTCTTACCGTGACGGAATGCCAATGCTTCAAGTTTTCGATGACGTCATGATAAATTTTGGCTGTTATGGTTTCACGTTCATGAAGGAGGTGGTGGTTCCCCGTTTGAAAGAATCTGCTCGGCTCCACGGATATGACACGGTTGTGATCGTGCTGGATAACGCAAGTTATCATTCCCGCTTGATGCCACAGTTCAGAAGACCCAAGAGAGTGAAGAAAGAAATCCAGCAGTGGCTGACTGACCATAGGATCGAGTTCGATGCGCGGGAACTGGTGGCCGAGCTGTTGCAGAAGGTGACGGACTTTCTGAAAAATCACGTGGGCGACAGGTACTACATGGATGACTATTTGAAGACCGAAGAAGGCATCGAGACAGTTCGTCTGCCGCCCGACCACTGTGACTTCAACCCGATTGAGAATGCTGGGCCCGCCGCAAAGGGTATGTCGCCAAGCAAAACACCACCAGAAAGCTGCCTGACCTGATCAAGCTGTGGGAAGAATCTGCTGATGTCTTCAAGCCAGAAGACTTCCCTAAGCTCTTCGCCCATTGCATCAAGCTTGAGGATGACTACTGGGATATCGACACAAAGGAAGACCGCATTGAGGCAGATGGTGACGAGCAAGCCGATGAGGACGTTGCTGAAGAGGGCGGAGACCTGGAGCCTCTGGATCTTGACGATGACAATGACCTAGCTTTGCTTCCGTTTTAGTGTCTTTACCGTGTCCCGCTTGATTACGAAATTCGTCCCACGCCCGTAATACTTTGTAGATTCAAAGAAAATAATTATCCCCCATTACCATAAATTAGCCGAACCCTTATTACAACGTAGAACTTTTCCTGTAAAGACTGCGGACGGCTTGGGCGCTTGCTGTGGTACCCGATGTAAAACGCGGAAGTATGGGACAAAACTTTCAAAACAGGTTGACTGACGTCAGAGTCCAAAGTCCACGGTGGGCGGGTTGGTCTGTAGCGTGCAGACAATCAAGAGAAATATCCCCGATGGCGGGATGACCAAGAGCAAATCCTGTCAATCAAAACATGCAAAACGATTACCGAAGTCGGAAGATCGCTCAAGATTTTCTCTAGGAAGGGATCTGGGCAGCGGCTCAGAAATTTCTCTGTACGAGATTGCTCCCCTCCCTGTTGTGATCCCGATCTTAATTAAGAACTGCTGCGTCTCAAGTATTCACGGCTGTTCACATTCAAAGCCATAAGCAGCGCAGTTGATGAACATTCAACCCGTCTGTACTGTGAGTTGGCCAACAAAGAAGTGTACATGAGACAAAGCAGAGTAAGAAAAGAGATTACCCAGTTCGTATCCTCTGACAAGCAAGAAGAATAGATCGCTTACGTTAAGTCAATGTACAAAAAGCCGATGGACGAAGATTCGGAAGACGAAAGCAATGGGGGACTCGACGAGGAATAATTATAAATGTATCACCTCAACTCCTCACTGTTACACTTCAACCTTTTATGGTATTTTGTGCCTGTTTTGAAAGTTCCTATCTCATTTGCGTTTTCAAACGTGATCGAAATTCCAGTGTTCAGTTTCAAAGCATATTTCAGTTTCATTTTAGAATATTGCGTTTTCGAAATTTTCATTTTCTCACCATTGGTTGCCCCGTCAATATCTTCCGTCTCATAATTCTGATAAAATTTCTGTAAAGCGCGATAGAAAGCTCTTGAGTTGTTCTATCGCATCGTACAGAAACCCTCGGATCGCCCTCAGGTGCCCAGACACAAAAAGTCGATTCCTGAACAGTTGGAAAAAATTCATGATTTAGGGTTTCTACTTGACACTACCCATCTGCACTTCGCAAGCTCGTGACCGAACCAACAAACATCGTTTCCTATCGGACGGATAGCACCAGCGGGATCATTATCGGTGACGGGTCAAACGTTCGGCCAGGCCCAGACTACAGCAACGGCATATCCACGATGACCCACACCAACTTCCGGACAGTGCCTTATTCGGAAGAGGAAGAACGAGTCCGTGAAGACATCAACTGTCACGTTCGTCCGGTACCCGGTAGACAGATCCGCAACTTCATCGACGCGAAGGACACCTTTCCGGACCTGTGTTTGTTCCTGTACAGCATCGTGAGCTTCAAACCTCAATGGGAAGACCCTTTCTACCCGAGCTGGACTGTAGAGAGACCGCTCACGTTGGCTGATGGAATTACCAAAGAAGTATCGTTCATGTACAGTTGCCCGTGGCATCGACGATCGTCCAGCAAAGAGAGCTAAAAGAAATGCTTTCGTATGGTTCCTCGATGGGGTCCTCCCGCAGATAGTATTTAACACCTTGAGCACCACCCGATTTCGGGCTTTCAGAATACCAGGTGGGGAAGTCACTTTCGCTTTTTTTAACTGGTTGAAGCTAGGGGCGTCGCCAAATAGGCCCAATCACCAAGTTCTCGATTGGTCGAAATTTGGGAACATAATTAAAGTACGCCACCTACCGACTCAAAACTGCTAACCTTCATGACTTTATCTTGACCACTGGGCAGATCTTTTCACGAATCTGAAACTTGCGCAACATGCAAAACTGTTTTGTCTCAAGCTACAATTTTTTTGGAGACTCTGAACCAGCCGACAGCATGGCTGGAAAAACAGTTGGCTGGCTACGACGAAATTTCATCAAGAACGGAAAAAAATTCAGACAGTTTTGTAGAGCTACTGGCCAGTGGCCGTTAGTTACAGTTTGAAGATAAGTTGATTCTTCAGGCAAAAGGGGAAAACCGACCAGCAAAAGTTTAACTGGAATCTCGCTACATGCAAATTAGTGTGCGCTAGGAAAGTGAGTGTCCCGCCCGGTACTCAAGGTGTTGAGAAATTCTTGCAACCTGTAAATCACCGAGCTTGACTTTGGCTCTTGCGTCAGTGTGACAAGATGGAACTTATCTGGCCCCACAAGGATGATCGGTCGGAATGGCTGAAAAACACCGTCAACGTTTCGAAAGGGCGGACCCAGAGAACTTCCCGCTATGCCGATCAACAGTTTGTCAAATAGTAAGTCTATCTGAACCGTGTTTTGTCATCAGATCCTCATAAATTATGTTGAATATTCTAGACGAACTTCTTATTACGAAGTTAGAGAATGTGATGAGACTTATAGGAATCCAAACCGCGCCGAAGCGGTCAGCAGTCCTCGGGAGTTTGGTACGCTGAACTGTGCGTGGTTTGGGCGGTTGCTGGTAGCAGTGAATGCACATCGAGCCACCATCACGTCCCTTCCTCAAAGATTGTGAAGATTATGTCTGCGGTCTCCGCTTGAGTGACTCCCTTGTTTTCTGACACTCGAGAGCTCGGTAAAGCGAAGTCGATAGGATCGTTCTTGCAAGTGATTGACGCACGCTGTCGGCCAGTAACACTGTGAGCGTGCGCCACTTTGGGAAACCTGACATGATCGTCTTCCCAACTGACGCACGCATTCAGCCAATTATACTGTAAACGTGCGCGACTAAGGAAAGAGTCATGTCGAGTTTGTTTGACAGTTTTGCTAAGCTGTAAGTTTGTTGTTTTCGCACTATATTCTTTCTATATGTAATCGTATTCTCCTGATCACTTCAGTTCCGAGTTCGGACCACGTTTGATATTGCTGGTGCGATGGACTTGAACTAACTGCTGCACAATTTCTAGCCCATCTCGACAGTACAAGGAAACACATCACTGAACACAATAAAAACCCAACTCTATCTTCGAGACTCTCAAAGCATAAATTAAAGCTTTCAAAACCGCAAAGCATATTCTCACCTTAATTCGACACAAAAGAATGCGACGTCAGAGTGATAAACTACAGTAGCATGGTTTCCGGTTGCTCTAAAAGCTGCTTGAAATGCTTCAGCCATTGAGCTCCAACGGCCCCATCGACCACACGATGGTCACAGCTCAACGTTACACTCATCACCGAAGCTACTCTATACCTGTAAAACACCAAAACAAGAAACTATGATTTCCACACGGTCCAAGAATTTTCAATTCCATTTTTTCAAACTTACCCTTCTTTGCTCTTCTCGTCCGCTATAAGCTGCTTTTGTGCTCCACCAACAGCCAAAATGCACGACTGAAATTAGAAGACTGTTGATGGATACTGTGCATGATAAGGCATACGGAAGTTGTAAGGTTTACCTGCGGTGGGTTTATTACTGCTGAGAAATTCTTAATTCCAAACATTCCCAAATTGGAGACTGTAAAAGTTCCTCCTTGGAACTCTTGTGGCTTCAGCTTGCCTTTCTTTGCGGCTTCGGCCAGCCGTACCACATCAGCATTGATATCAACCAAACCCTACATAAGAATGTTCAGAAGTAGCAAGCTTGCAGGAAACACCCGGAAGTGAAGCCGGAAGTAAGAATTACTTTTGAGTCGGCGCTGAAAACGATGGGCGTTATCAAACCAGCTTCCGTACTGACTGCGACGCTTACGTCCACCATATTAAACCTGAAGAAACATAAATCCTGTTATAGATCAAGAGGTTCCATAGAAAGACAGTCCGGAAGCGATCACTTTGGACGTCGATAACTGACCTGGAAGTCATTTACCCAAGTGGCGCACGCTTCCATTATTATTGGCTGGAACTGTGCGCGACACGAGAAATCCATCATGCTTAAGTCATTTGTCAATGTCCCACTTACTGTCTGATAAAAGAGTCCATCCATGCAGAGTTTGCTTGCGGGATTTTCTTGCAGGCTAACGCGGAAGCCTTGATGACAAAGTCATTGACGGACAGCTTGACTTTCTCCTTCTCTAGCATGCTGTTAAGTTCAGTCCGCAGCCTGAGGACCTCATCTAGAACGATGTCCACCGACAGGTAGTAGTGAGGGACAGTTTGCTTCGACTGCAACAAACGCTTTGCAATAACCTGTGGAAAGAAGGAGAAATAAAGCCTGCCAGCGAGATGGACCGACGCCGTCGACAGAGAAAGATACTTACCTGTCTCATATTGGTCAAAGGTATATCTTCATAATCGCCATCGCCCGCTTTTCCGGCTTGAGGTGCCTTGCCAGGCTTTTGCTGCTGGTAAGGCTGGTCTGCAGTTCGCTGCTGCGATGGCTGAGCTGCGGAACCTGGCTGGAACTTGTTGACGTCTTCGGCGATGATCCTTCCGTCAGGACCTGTTCCACTGATTTGCTGTAGGAAAGAGACAGCTGGGACTCCAACAACGAAACAAAGAACGCTGTTCCAAGTGGCGCACAACTTCGGCCCATGATACCAAATACGTGCGCCAGTTGAGAAACAATCTACTTTGGGCTGTTTTCCGAGCTCAAAGTCATTCTAGAAAGACGGTCCGAAGACATCTAAGATTGACGGAAGAAGTAAGAAGCTTACCGAGAGTTCGTATCCCTTAGATTTGGCGATAGTTCGGGCCAGCGGACTTGCGAAGACTCGATCACCGGACTGTCTTTGCGGCGCTGACGACTGTTGCTGTTGCTGCTGTCCGCTACTTCGATCTTCCTGCTGCCGTGGCTGCTCCTGTCTCTGTTGCTGACCTTCCGGCTGTTTCTTCTGCTGAGCTGCGGGAGTCGATGCCCACGAACCTGCTTTGTAATCCTTGAACGCGGCGATGTCTTCTTTCTTGCTGACGAAGACCGCCACAACCTAACAACGAAAATATTCGATATTCATCAACTCTTTAAGAAAAATCGCTGAATATAGAGGTGAGCGATTTCCAAACTCTACCTGGCCGATGGGGACATCAGCTGTGCCTTCAGGCACCAGCAGTTTCGCCACGTACATCGGTTCGGGGTTCTCGTAGTTCCAGTCGATGGTCGCCTTGTCCGTTTCGACGGAGGCGATCAAGTCACCTTCACTCAGCCGATCACCTTCCTTCTTACCCCAAGTCTTGATAGTGGACTTCTCGACGGTGGGTGACAAGGCAGGTAGGGCAATCTTCTGGTGCTCTGGGTAGTTTCCACCGGACGACGAGTCCGAGCTTTGCTGCGACTGTTGTTGCTGCTGGGAAGAGCCTCCAGCCTGAACGCCAAGGGTGTTTGAAGACACGGGAACCTGACGAGAGTAATAGGGTTCGAAACGAAATATGAAGAGAAACCAAACTGACCAGTATGACGAACCTGACTGGGCAATGATTCCTGCATCTTCTGCTGCTCCGCTACGGAGTTCTTCTGCATCAAGCCAGGTTGTCCTGCATCGTCTGCCTTAAAATCCTTAAAAGCTCCTATGTCGTCTTTGTTCGGAACGATGATGCATAGAAGCTGCAAAACAAGAAAACTGAAATTCTTCCATAGAATGTTCGAACCAATGTGTCCTATCAGGGCCGTGCCGAGCACGGCCCAGTATCAAACCAAAAACATTCCCGTATCGATCATCTCGTCCACGCTTTTTTGACACGAGCTAAAGGAATGCGAGATAGTCAAGAGGATGAATTGTGTACCTGGCCTAAAGGAATATCTTTCGCAGGTGCCTGGACAAGAATCTTGGCGAGGTATCCTTCTTCCGGTGTCTCAAAGTCCATGGTTGCTTTGTCGGTTTCGATCAAAGCCAGCAAATCGCCTTCGTTCAGTTTATCGCCTTCCTTCTTTTCCCAGCTTTTAATGCTACCTCTTTCCATCGTGGGCGAGAGTGCGGGAAGATTGACGCGCGTGTGCTGCGGTAACGAACCTGCAGAATAACGACGACGTCGGAGACCGTAAAATCTCTCCCCTTAGCGGACAAACTACCTGACGCCAATCCGCGAAGCAACGTAGGAGGCTGGAGCGTGCCATGGCCCGACAAGAAGGAGCTCTGGGAGGCAACTGTGGGATAACAATCCTTCAGATACGCACGCGGGGCGACGGCAACTCGGCTAGCAGTCAACAGACATCGTTGTGGATGTGACGGAGTCTTCTGCGCTGGCTTGCGCAGCGTCCGACAGACATTCCTGGTAACTTTGTACATCCTCTCAGCTGTCTATCCACCTGCAGTCAAGAATTCATGTGAGCACAGAAGAAGTTTAAACACGCCAGATCAAAGAGGCTGCGCAAGGTCGCTCCTTGCAGGCAACAACCAAGCAAGAAATTACAGGTGCACGGTTGTGAATAAAATCGTACCGCACTTACCTTCTGTGCGACAAACGCAGTCAATCCTAGAGCTCCGGATAAAGGGAGCGCAATGCTGCGGCCAGATCTGTGGCTGATCACTCCAGAAAAGTAAGAATGGAAAAGGGGAATTCGGAAATCGGAACTGGTTCCGTACTCGTACAATACAGGTACAGTACATACAGTACGGGTCGTACTGCAGCCTGCGCTGTGCACCACGATGACTTCACGCGTGTCATAAAAGACCCATGGCTCTTTAATATGAGAATTCAGACAAAAGATCACGTGCTCGGTATCGCAGTGCGGCGCATTTAGTAAAAACCCAGTCGACTGGTAGAATGAAGCGAAACGGCATTCAACCAACCGTAGGCGAAGCGGTCCAACAGTTGGCAGGTCGCTACAGTTGTAATTTTCCGTTCAAGGCTGTGCCAGTGACGTTTGATTATCCACGTGGTATTTGCCGTAGATCACTCGACAACGTTTCACGCGTTCGGGGGTCTGAGGGTACCGAAGTTGACTGTTAGGTCAAGGCTGTGCCGATTAATATCAACCTGACCATGTGTCGTTTACTGTACAACGCTCGGCAGCAAGGCACGTGTTGAGGGGTTTGAGAGGTAACCACTGTTTCGTTTGCGTATTTACTTCATTGTCGTCCCTTCATCAGCCCTTTCGCGATCTTCCCTGATTTTCTCTGGTGGGTCGTCTGCCATCGACCTCGTCTCACGTCTGCGGAAGAACACAGGACCATGCTGTGCTTTCGCTGTCTCCGGTAAGTCAGCCACAGTCCCTGAGTGCGTCGATTAACCGATGCCATGCACAGCGTCCTCATTGCAGCCTGGAAGAGGAACAGCTTCGTCAGCTCTCCCAGAATTTCCTTTTCTCCCGTCACGTCGCCACCTCAAGGAAGGCTATACCCGACAGAAGCGTCCTACCAGCTGAAGTCACCCGATCCTACCGTATTCTGCAGGTCTCTGCCGATCATTCCACCGTCGAAGTCAAAGATGCCTTCATCCGTTTGGCCAAGCAATACCACCCTGACAGCTCCGTCTCACCGGACGGTGAGAAGTTCAAGCAAGTCGAGACAGCTTACCGGACCGTCATGGACCACCGGAAAGTGACCAACGTGGATAAAGAAGTGAAGGATGTCGTGGAGAAAGACCTGGGCTTCCGGTACAAGTCTGTAGCGCATCGGACGTATCTCTCCAACGAAGGTGTGGGGTATGGCACTCCCAGCATGCGTCAACGACAGTACCAGCAGTTCAAAGCAGTCAGAGCTGCGGAGAATGTTTTCAACTACAGGATGGAGAAGACAGTGCAGTATACGGAGGACGCGCTGGTGACGCTGGATCGACAAGCGACCAAGAAGCAGAAGACGCAGAATGCCATCGAAAGGATCGTGGAGGATTTGATCCAGTCTTCCATGGCTAATGGAGAGTTTGACAACCTTCCTGGAGCAGGGAAACCTTTGGATAACTTTGACCATAATCCGCATGTGGATAGCATGACCCATAGGCTGAACAAAATCATGATAAACAACGGTAAGCAAATTATCTGATGACTACTGGTGGAGTTGGCGCATGGCGCTAAATTTCGCTGTGTGTCTTCGGTCGTTTAATGACCTCATGCGCGAGTTAACATGTCTCAACAGAATTTATATTTTCAGGTTTCACACCTGAATGGGCGGTGTTGGGAAAGGACATCGAAGTACTCAAAGATAAGCTAAAGGAAAAGCTGGCGATTGAGCGTGCAAGCTACGGTGACAGCCCCACCAAGGAGGACAAAGAAAGATGGGAGGAAAGCATCAAGAAGTTTGCGTATTTTATTGAGGATATCAACGCTAAAATAAAGAAGTTTAATTTTTGTTGTCCGACGATCCAGCAGCAGCTGGTGCCGACGAGGCTAGATCTTTTTAGCGATAGAATATTTTACGGTGGCACCTGGCGGGAGAAGTTACCGGTGTTATTGAAGACGAAGGAAGCAGAACGGACTCAGCGAATAAAGAATAAATGGCCGGAAAGACCGGAGAAAAGTGCGGCGGACGATCAGGGTGGTTTCCTCAGTCTGTTCAGTTTTCTTTTGAAGTGATACGCTTGTACAGACTGTTGTTCGGTTTTTCGGACAGAGCCTGCATATTGTGATACGTAAACCAGTGCTTTATCGTCATCATCGTCATGGAAAAAAAATAATTATCTTGTCCTTTTGGAATTTTTCTATGTTAAACTATGTCACGCAGAGGAAAACCTATCTATCTCTTCCGAAAGAATCGAATGCACGTGTCGTAAAATTTCGGGCAGTGTCCGTAGCGTTTGAAAGAGCAGCGCGGATAAGGAGTGAAAACATCTGGGAGAAAGTTAGACGGAGCTGTTCTGCCGGAAATGCTTCCATATAAATCTAAGAATTTAACAAAAGACGTAAAGCTATCGTCCGTAAAACAGATCTAACCGACAAAAATCTCGGCACGAATTAAAAATCAATCCGAACGTTAAAGTCATCAGGAAAAGGCTCGGGAGGTGGCCTGAGTCCTCGAATTTTCTTTGCTTTGTTCATCTTCACCAACAAGCGTCCCAAGAACGCCAAGTCCAACATGTCCAGATCACGTGGAGCTGTCGTAGCCTCCGTCCGCACTCCGCTGTTTCTCATCTTACTCTTGTAGTAGTCCGGACGCCTTGAAGAGAACCAACCATAAAATTACTCTGTAAGCACCTCCAACTCGCTGACGAGAATTGGGAGCTAGCCAACCAAACTCGACAAGATCGTTTTTCCAAGTGGCGCGCGCTTTCAGCCCAAAGGAGGGAAAACCTGCACCAGTCCGGAAAACAAGCTGGTCGAGTCTGTTTGCCAAATCTCTCAGCTACTTACCATTCCAGGAATTTCTTGTCGGCATGTTTGACGGCGTCAATCTGTCCGCCGCTCAGACAATCCAACGCATGATCCAACCAGTCCATCTGTTCCTTTCCATATGGAAAGATCAGATCCATCTCATCGTACCGATTATACAACCACGCTTGTTGCTCCTCTTCACCTCGCAGTTTATTGAAATTCTCATCGAAGACCAATCGAGGGATCACCACTTCAAGGTCCCACTTGATACTTCGCGGATGGTTACCTTGATAGTCGACCCACACCGCACTGCGAAACTGCTTGTCAAAGTGGAACTCCGGGTCGTTGGTGGTGATGCGACAGTTGACGAAGGTGACCTGCTCGAACTCTGTCAAGAGGAAACTGGCGATCTCGAGCAGCTTCGCATCGGTGAAGGTGTCAGAACAGAACGTAACTTTGGACAGAGACTGTTGAAACCCGAAGAGCTTCTCGTACTCTTCGAAGATGGCGAAGTTGAGCGCAGGACCGAGACAGACAAAGTGCTTGATACCTTGGAAGTTAATGGGCTTGAAGAGCTTCAGCCAGGAAGAGGAACCGGACAGCGCGGCGTCCATTCTGCGCTGACCGGCAGCAGGAATGCGCCAATCGAGAAACACCACCCCACGGTTGAGGATAACTGTCTTCTCTAGAATCTTCTTCCACGAAGTCGAAACTCTGCAAAATGAACCCTTCGGTACTTCAGTAAATTCAGCAGAAGTAGGCATTACTTACCGGCTGAGTTTGCAGGAGTTTCGCAGGTCCAAGTAGCTCAGGATATTTTTGATGAGGAGTATGCTCGACTTGCGCCAGAGTTCGTCCAGAGTGTACAGGCTGAAGAGCGGCTCGTCTTTCTTCTTTCTTCGCGGCTGAGACTTTTTAAGCTTCTTTGCTTTCGGCTCCGACGTCGCTTCGGGTGGTAATCTTGTTTCAGCCTCCTTAAGCAGTTGCTGGAAGAGGGGATCGTCTTCGTCGAAAAATGCGGGAATGCCAGGAAAGCTGCGCCACTGGAGACTCATGTTCGAGACCAGGCGCGACGTGTGAAACTAGAAACAAGTCACCTGGGGCAAACGATGTTGATGTTTAGTGTCCAGAAATCGATCTGGACGTTCGGGAAGATCTGACAGTGAACAAAAACAGCCTTAACAGGACGCATTCCGACGGAAGTCACAGAGCTCTGTACTGTAGGAACGAAGACTACGAGCGAAAGTCTGACTCTGGAAATATGTCAAGTCAGTGCAAAAACGTAAACAGGTGGATGACGTAACCGTGACGCCATGACGGGTAACAGGTGGACGAGCTTTTGGATTTTCGCCTGGGCTTCAAAGGAGATCCAGAAGACCAACACTGTCCTGAACTGCCTGCCCAAACCAAACCTGAGGTTGCTATCCACCGCCTCTTTGTACAAGAAACCAACTTCACAATCCCGATATCCGGAAGTATGCCGTAAGGCAATGCAGCCCAGAGAAACACGCGGGGGAAACCAAAGGCTCGGACGGGAGGACTGCTCATCAACGGTCTAGAGACCACGGGTTCTCCGTTTCCTGCAGTGGAGACTGACTTCCTGCTAACGCCGCTGGGACACATTTCCGGTAGTCCCCGTCATTCGCATGGCACTTCGCGGTTCAAGCTTCCGGCAGAAGTTGATGAACGTGGTTAAGCTGCTTGTGCCTCCACGACCTGCGCAACGCAACATGTCAAATCGGCACATTCTTACGAGATCTCGCTTCGATTTCTTTCCCAATCAACACCGTCATGGAGCAGCTTGTCAATAAACGAAGTGAAACTTTGTTTCTCGAGTCTCCGTCTATCAGAACAGTAATTTCTTTCATTATTTTGACATGTAAAACGGTATCACTTTTTACCTTGGTTTGAAAAACTTCTTCAGAAGGCAGGAACTGCATGCAGGTTAGCGAAAGAAAAGATTTTGTAGTTAGACTGATAAAATCATCTGTAAAACCATAAAACTAGTACTATCGCTCTTTGAAAGAGATCCGAACACCGAAAGTAAAAACTGGGAGCCTTGAGATCATGACTTTCAAACTGAACGAGCTGCAGAAAAGATGTCAAAAGCGTGACTAGATTCGTGACCAACAGAAGAAACAGCTGACATCCTTTAGAAGCACTTGCGGTGGACAATGGAAGAGCCACTTTTGTCGTACTCGGCCTTGGAAATCCACATCTGCTGGAAGGTTGACAGCGAAGCCAGGACAGAGCCACCGATCCAAGCAGAGTTCTTTCGCTCGAGGAGCGTTAATCGTGATACCCATAGTAGGAGCCAGCGCGGTGATTTCCTTCTGCAGCTGATCAGCGAACCCGGGGAAGATGGTAGGGCCTCCAGACAGGACAGTGTTGGCGTATAACTCCTTCTGGATGTCCGTGCCGCACTTTATGACCGAGTCGCACCTGATGGGCGCCGTAAGATTTTTCCCCTGTAAAGAACAAATTGGCTTGTCATCGATGGCTCTGCTCCCCAGTAACAAACTGATACAAATCTGACCAGACGTGCCAGATTTTTGGGATCGTGACAAACAAACTCAGCACGATCATCTTCCAAGTGGCGCACTGTTACAGGGTTCTTGACTGAAAGCGTGCGCCACTTGAAAAAGTGAAACGATAGTTCTCCTAAGTGGCGCAGGTCACCGCTGTTATCAGGCGCAAGTGGCGCAAATCTTCAGTGTTATTTGCTGGAAAAGTGCGCCATTTGAGAAATCGATCTCACCCAGGTGGTCAGCCGAGACAACCATTGGGCTCATTTTGTACGAGATACCCAAGAAAACTTCAAACAAGTTTGTGCACTGGTCGGCCCTGTCATTTTCGTGAAAGAAAGACAAATTCAAACCGCCGAGAAAAACCAGCTGAAGAACTCGGTAGCGTCTAAATCCAGCTGAAACCGCGTCCCGACCAAGCTGGGCCGGAAGAGGGCTTCGGGGCATCGAAAGCGTTCGTCACCGATGGTGATGAGTTGGCCATCGGGCAGTCTATAGTTCTTTTCCAACAAAGTCGAGGCAGCAGCGGTGGCCACTTCCTGCTCGAGGTCCAGAGCGACGTAGCAGAGCGTTTCTTTGATCCCACGGACAAATTCGTGTTCAGCTGTAATCAGGAAATGTCGACCACACTGCGCATCATAATCCGAAAGAGGTAAGGTGACCGTACCGGTCGTCACGAAGCTGTAACCACGCTCAATCAAGAGCTTCATCAAGTAGTCAGTCAAGTCACGACCAGTCAGATCCAGACGAGTGATGGCGTATGGCAAAGCATAACCTGCAGACAGCAATATTCTTACTTCAGTATTTTTCTGTTTCATTCTGAAGGTTATCCACTATTTTCATTCAGGGCTCGGCAAACAAACTCACCAAGATTGTTTGCCAAGCGGCGGACGTAACCAGTGTTATTAGCTGAAAGCGTGCGGCACTTGGAAACGGGACCCGATTGTTTACCCAAGTGGCGCAGGGTATTTGTGTTACTGACTAGAACGTGCGCCACTTGTGAAAACGATTTTGTCTGTGTTTGTTTTCCGAGGATCCCTTCTGTTCGACCGGAGCGAGACAAAGACCAACCTTCGTAGATGGGGACAGACTGTGTTGAACGTCTCGAACATAACCTGTAACCAAAAAACAAAACCTAGATGTCAAGAACTGTGAAGGCCCAATACTGAATCCCATCAGAGAGCCATTCCAACTTCATTCGCGCGGTCGACAAGCACAACGCGCTCACTTTCACAAATCTACATACCAAGACCCTGTAGCCTGCGCACAAACTGTGTATCCAGGTTCGTGTCGACTGGCGCACTTTTGCTTTCTAACTTCCCCATCCAAGTTACGACATTCAGAAAAAATATTCAAGCTTTCCAGAAGCGTTTAATGTTCAAATAACACTATTCTAGCATACCTGCGTCGTGTTCTCTCTATTAGCTTTGGGACCGAGAAGAGCTTCAGTGAGGAGGACGGGGCGTTCTCCAGGGACCACTCGGGGTTCGTGGAAGGCGTATGCCAGATCTTCTCCATGTCATCCCAGTCTGTGATGATGCCGTGCTCGATGGGGTACTTCAGTTTCAGGACACTTCGCTTGCTTCGGGCTTCATCTTCAACGTAGGAATCCTTCTTATCCAAAGCCACCATCATATCCTACAACCAGAAACCGTCGACTCGAATCCTTCAGGTAGCATCCTTTCGTTCAAGATTCGATTCAAGATTCCTGGACAGAGGCTTTTCTTGTTTTTACATTTCAAACAGTACCTGATGACGGGGACGTCCGGCGACGGAGGGGAAGACGACGCGAGGTGTGTTTTCTCCAGCAAAGCCAGCTTTGCACATACCCGATCCGTTGTCAACGACTAAAGCGGCAGTACTTGGATCCTGGGTGGATCTGGAAGGCGGAAAATGCCCGCAGCTACCGCTTTCCAGTTCAGCTTCTTAAGCCTTCCTAGCGTTCTTGACAGACGAGGACGAGCAGTCTCCTGAATGTCCCCACCTGCAAAGCGATCCACACAAAATAATCAACTAAGTTACAGAACTTCTTCGAATGATGAATTCAAGTTTTATCAGATTCATGTCTTTTCTCGTAGCTTGAGAAAATTCCTCCAGAAGAGGACGGAGTGGTCTCATTGGTGCGGAGACTATCGAGAGGTCGTCCAACCAGTCCGTCGCCGCTGATGTATCACTGCTCACCCCAAAGTTAGCTGCTGGATTAGAGGCCTTCGTCATAACATCGGCGAACGGCAATGCGCCAGTCGACTGAGGATCGACAACATCTCGGAGCTTCTCTATTGGTGGATCAGCCGTCTGCGCCTTACTTTTTCCTTTAGAAGGCCTCTTGGAACCTAAACCAAAATAGTAACTTTTAAGCATGATTGCCACGACCTACTGTAGACCGAAAGCCTACCTTAGAAGAAGAGCGGTGGAGAATAAACTCAGCAGGTGAATTTCAACATCAAGTCCGGGCTGTCCGGCAGCACTATCGAGCTTCCAGAAGGAACGTCGGCGACAGCTGCTGAATTGCTGAAGAATGAAGATAGGAACGCGAACAAGAGCCAAAAATTTCCAGGGGAATCCCCTTTGGACGAAAGCTTCGCCAGTTCGCCCTAGGAGGCTGGAGGCCGGTAGCTTTTACGGAACACCCGGCGCAGGGTGAAGCCGACCCGAGTTGAATCAGTTGATTAATTTGCTTGATTAATCGTGAACTATGACTGTTGATTTCTGACAAAACTCTTCGTCGAGTTCGGGTAGCATTCTGCTTCCAGATTTGGATGTCTCGAGCTTAGCTCTTGTTCCTCCTACCAGAGAGTGAGACTTATAGAAGCTATGGAAGCCGGAGCCGCGGCACCGATGGTGAACGTGCTGATTACCACTGCCTTCAACTCATTCTCCACCGAGCGCCGGTTTGCTTCTGATCACACCATTGGGCAATTGAAGGTATGTTTCGCTGTAACTAGTTTCCGTCCGCCTACTTTCTCATACGTGATTCCAGAACCTACTGGAAGGCTTAACGGGGGCGTCTCCTTCGTCGATGCAGCTGACTTTACTGAAGAAAGATGGCACACTGGTCGGCGCACTGTCAAACGACGGCGCAACTCTCCAACAAGCTGGAATCCAGAACGGCATGACGATAAAGGTTCGTCTTTGATACATTCCTTTGAATCTTTGTGGATGAATTATACGTATGTGCTGTGTTTGAAGGTAACGGATCCTTCCGTACGCGTTGGAGAATTTGAAGATTTGTCCAATGTCAAAAAGTGAGCGAAAATATATTATAGTTTGCTTGATTGATTTTCGCATATTGTGCTGGTGCATCACAGGGTGTAGTCTTGTGGTTGCATTGACGATCGGTAAATATATTTGACGCTGTTTGCGCCTTTGCGGGCAGGATGCACTTTCTTTCGCCCACCTGCATACTGTGGAATCGTTTGTGTCAAGTTGGGCCAGTACGCAAGTGGTCGAGGCATGGGCACCTTGTGTTTGCGGAAGTGGATTCTCCCTACACTGATGTTTTCCTTTCCTCATCAGGTTCGAGCTGAGTGATGAGGCCTACGCCGATCGTTCAGGTGAGAATAATCTGGTGGTAATTCCTCCATGTCATTGTTTGTGTTACATTAGACTTGATGAATAAGGTTGGGCAAACACGGAATGTCGAAAAGGGAATGTCGATGAGAGTTCGATGTGGAACATGAGCAATCACCATCGATCTGTTTTCCCAACTTTGCTATTCAAATACGCATTAATGAAGATGCTCGTCTGCCTCGTAGAATCTCTCCGGGCTTTCAAGCAGCGAAACAAGATGGGTCAGTTCGACGAGGAGAAGCAGAAGGAGCTGAAGGAGGAGGAAGCCAAGAAAGAAGCGGAAGCGCAACATAAGACTGACGCCATGCAAGTGGGCAACCGATGTCTCGTTACTGTAGTCGGACAACCTCACAAGAAGGGTACTGTCATGTACAAAGGGACAGCAAGCTTCAAGCCAGGACTCTGGGTCGGTGTAAAGTACGACGAACCGCTTGGGAAGCATGACGGAAGGTAACCCAAAATGGATTCACCAAACTGCCAAATACCTTTCTTAAATTACTTTCTATCCTAGTGTGGATGGAAAGAGATATTTTGAATGTCCGCCGAAATACGGCGCTTTTGTCCGACCAGAACATGTTGAAGTTGGTGACTACCCTGAGGATGACATACTGCAAGAAATCTGAAAGCCCCCTAGTTCCCTTTTTGCAGAATATTTTGCCGAAAACTTTTCCAGATTGGTTTACTTCCGGGTTCGTAAATTTTTTAAAGCTTTCTTTGCTTGATTTTCTTCCTTAGGATCTCGAGTGCTTTTTACCCGTTGCAGTTGTTGGCCTTGTAGCAAGGATACAGGAACGAGCCTGAAATAATTTCGGATGGTTAAAGCTACGACGTTTTCATTTCCGGTTCGAGGAAAATATTTTCTCCTTGTTGTAGAACAAAATTTATTGTCGGACTGATTGGGCCTTATGGCTTCGCGTGTCAGGCAACATTCGTTAGCTTCGGTAGCAGGAAGCGGTTGGATTATCCCGCGCTAGCCAAAGTCGGAACGGGGTAAAATGCCTGGAAGGAAGTGATAAGGCTGTGGGTGGAAAGAAAGCAGAGGAAGGAAGTCGGACTTTAACTGAGAGCCTCTTATTGGCTTGCCCTTGTTCACTACTGTTGTGTTCTTCCAGTCCCGTCGCTGCTTCTCTTCCGTCGTTCCCCTGCAGTCTGGTAAAGAACAAATGTCGGGATTGGCGCTCGAGGCCAGTTGTATTCTTGACAATCGACGCCAGAATCTGCCGACATGTGTTAGGCCGTCGTCTTGAGTACGCACTCGTTTCTTCTCGCCTTTCCCTCGGCGCTCACCACACTAACTTGTCAACCATCTGTCTTTCTCTTCTCGAGCTATTCCTGAAATGAACTTGAAGTTTCCTCCTCAAGGGTCTTTCTTCCCATGACGGTATTAACCAGTATGCAGGAATAATTTCCAGAATATTAACATGTGTTCCCTTCGACCAAATCGATCCTTAAAAGCGTTTTGCTTATCATTAATTGCGGCTTGGGGTTTGATTGCTTGATCAAGCCAAGAAACTTCCTTGTTTCTCTGAAACTTTTGTTTCCTGGATTTTCCACTTTCCCTCCTTCACCATGTGGAGCTTTCTTTCGTCGAGAAACACGGCAGAAGGTCGAGGTCTCATCTGATCGTGCCTTCAGACTACTCGACCTTGAACTTACCGACTAGGAATGGCACTTCCCGACCACGTTCCCCGTCACCAACATCACGGCCATCGTCATCGGTTCTACATCAGCGAAGACAATGCGCGGTTCTTCCTGCTTGGTAAGGATCGATTGTCGTAACATTGTCACTCCTAATCAAGAGGAGGCTCTTTGGCAGAACCCAGACGAGACACGTTGCTCTTTACAGTGATAATTCTGGCAGTCTATTTGTGTTGTGGGACTTTCCTGTTTTACTTTCTGGAAGCTAATCAGGTACGTCGTTTGTGTGCACTTCGATGAAAGTCAAACTTAATCGATTTTCCAGCGACATATCTGATATTAAAAATATGTCGCTTTATGGTCCGCTCTTTTGTTGGGCAGGACGATGAAAAGCGTCGGCATTATGCAGAGTTTTGGTCCAACTTTACCGAAAAGTACGCGGACACCATCGAGCAGGAAGATCTCGACGGATTAGTGGCCTCCAGCAGTCTTTCCTATCTACCCTTTCAAACACGACCAAAAGTGGATTTATATCAAAGTTTCTACTTAGCCTTTACCGCCTGTGCCACCATTGGTAAGACCTTTCCGTCATAACTAATCGGATTTCGTAATACGGTTCGTACTCTCCAAAGTGACGCAAGCTGACTGTAATTATGCAGCTTGAAGTGCGTCACTTGTGACGATAGTCATAACACATGAATTAGAATGGTTCGTCAGTCGACCTCTATCGGAAGGAGCAATTACAAGTGGCGAATGAATATGCGAAATAAATTCAAGAGGGTTTCATACGAGAACAGGGATGATTGTTTGTGGTTGGTGATGCTTGACTTGGTACGCAGACGGTCCCGAGGGATGCAAAAGGATGTGCTTCCTTTGGGCCGTCTGTGTTTCTGCTACCACTTCCTTGTTGGGAACCCAAGCTGTGTACCGAGGGCTGGGTGAGGAAGATGAAAAACGTAATTCCATTAGCGTAACCACAGCCGGACTAATAGGTTTGGAAGCTGGCAACACATTAAAAAGCAGTTTGTCATACCCAAGACATCTTGTGGCAAGATGAAACCTTTTTCTTCCGTCGCCCTTCACCCAGACATACTTGAGTGGTGAAAGTGGGGTGAGGATGTCAAGCGTGACGGTTAGTAGCGTCATTCTCACATCAGCAAACACCCGACAAAAATTTCAGAATCCCTTCCACCTGAAAATACTGCCCCTGACTTAAGTTTTTCAACAGCGAATTTTGTCACACGTCTGTCTTGCAAGAAGGGTAGAACCTCACCGTTAATTGAGGAACAAGAAAGAAACGTTCACGAGTACAGATAGCTGTGATAACCTTTATTTGAATACTTCAAGGTTTCGGACACGTCACGCCCTCTACAACTGCCGGTCGGGCCTTGATGATTGTCTACGGACTTTTAGGATGTTCAGCTTTCATTCTTTTCTATAACTTATTTCTGGAGAGGATCATAACGCTCTTAGCGTTGGTTCTTCGGGCATTCCACGAACACAAACAACGAAGAAAAGGTAACTGAAACTTATTCAGAAGCGCCTTCAACGACTGACCAATGAGCGTCACAACAGTGTAAAGCTCGTAGTAAAATGGCAAGAGAGGGACATTTATGGTAGTCTTTGCCCGTTGTGAATTACGGAAAAGACAGTTCGTCCCTCGAAAGGGATACCAGCGTTACGGCTTGTGTGACTTCTGATCTGTCCTTCGTTCTAGCTGTGCTTGAGTCCGGACTGAAATCCGCAGCCGCTGCCCAGTCCAGACGGGTTTCCACAGCTTCCAGCAGCATTTCCGACTCGTTGGAGAACTGGAAGCCCTCGGTGTACTGGGTGATGGTGTGCCTGTTCTGCCTCGTGACCACCATCATATTAAGCAGTAGTGCCCTCTTCGCCAAAATGGAAGCTTGGGATTACTTCACGGCTCTATACTTCTCATTTGTAAGGCAAATATCATTTACTTCCAAAGCCTCGCCTGAGCCCTGACTGTTGACAGTTGAGCCAAGGTCTTTACATAAATTTATATTGTCGAAACGCTTGAATGGCCCTCCTTGAATGCAGATATGCTTCGCCACCATCGGCTTCGGAGACTTCGTCACAGCAGTCCGTAAGCAAAGTTTTCTCAACCACAAGACTTAGTAGTGCTTGCACAGTTATAAAGTACCGCAGAAGAAGTGCACATGTTCGTGTACGTGAAAAGCTCGGTCATGCAATTTTCGAGCCTCGTACTCTAAATGAATTCTAACCATTTCAACATACTAAACAATGTAGCAACCTGCCTGTAAAAAAGCCAAGTCTTTTTTCTCGTGCTAGAGTGACGTTAAAAACTGCACACAGTATTTTATGTTGCTATTTCGGTATCGGTCTAGGGCCATACGTTTTGATTAGAGGTTCCCTTTGCAGAGGAGAGTTACGGGGTCGCCGATATTCTGTACCGTATCTGCAATGTGGTGATCATCATTGTGGGTACTTCCAGCCTGTACAGTCTCTTCAACGTCATATCCATCATTATAAAGCACGGCTTGAATTTCCTCATCAAGAAGCTGGACCAACGTTGCACATGCCGGTGTCGCTTCCCCTTCAACGCACACAAGGTCCTTAACGGTCCACAACGGCGCAACGCCATTATCCCCGGTCTCCGACGTCAGTCCACCATCATACGACGAAAGGAAAGTGTAGCCGTCAATGGTGTGGTTGATGATCGCCGTGACTCGGTGTACTCTGACGAGATCATTGACGTCAGAGAGTTCCTACAAGCCACCAAAGTCTCCTTGGCTGTGATGCAGAAAGACCTGTACGAGAGTGCTCAACGCGGAAGAACGGGCTTCCATGGGCAACAGTCGAGTACCATGGTGTCCATGCCGGTATGGCACCATTCGCGACACCATACGCGCCATAGGTCTTCTCGTGATAGTGACGATGATGGGGATCGGGATTTTACGACGGCTAATATTGGCTCGCTAGCTATTGCAGAGCATACTTTACGGGATGAATCTTGAGCTTGGCTTATTTTCTTCCCGTGTACGATATAAAAGTTCCAGAAGTGGCCTTATGTTGCTAATTACCGGTGAAAATTGTTTTAGTTTGTCTGAGCAAGTTTCTGTGTTTGGATTTGCGTAATTTACCTTACGGAACACCCTAAATGAATGCGGACAATAAAACTCTGGATTTTGAGTACGCTAGCGCCGGTCAGAACGCCGGTCAGAACCCAAGAAAAAAGGAGTACGCAGCAAAGTAATGACCGAAGTGTATTCCGTACTTCCGTTTGCGCCGGACAGGTACAGTGTACGCCAATATGGTCACCCGAAACTGGGCGGAGTTTTTGGGCGTCAGCCAAGCCGCAGACGACCAGTTAAAAACCAGGAAAAGCGATCTAGTTGATTAGACATGGTTGATTAAACGTAAATAGGCACAGCTGATTGCTAATGAACCTGTTGCGCAACAGCCGGTAGTGCGATATACTGAGCTGTATTACCGAGCGATCCTTTCAGCTCCAGATCCTTTCGGTCGCAAATTCTGAGATCTTCTCGTGAAGTCAAGATGGTTCGTGGTATACCAGTGGACCCAACCCTTGTCAGCGTTGTTTTTAAGTTGTTTTCAGAGGAAAACAAGAATCTGAGTGCTGTTGGGCGTGTGATGGGAAAAGACCACAAGTGGGTGAAGAACGTCATCGAGAATTATGATCCCGAAACCAAGAAGCGGAAAGTGGTGAAACCCAAGGGACGACCTCGTATCACGAGCGGGGAGCAGGACGCCGAAATGCTTGGGCTTGTTCAGGCAAAGCGGGAGCTGAGTGTGGCCAAGATCGCCGTCGAAGCTGGACTCGCCCACCGGACGTTGCTGAATCGGCTTCGTGAGTTTAAGACTCGTCGATCCAAAGCTGTTCTCGACGAGTTGACCCAGGAGCACAAAGACAACTGGGTGTTCTGGTGCCTGTTCCAGCGTGAACAACTCCTGGAAAACCCCACCCTGTTCCATGATGTGGTTTTTAGTGACGAAGTTCGTTTCAACTTGCACGGTGGTAAGATCGAGGTAAATAATATTAACCTTCTGAATTCATGAATCTCCGCTCTCGAAATATTAAGATCTTCGAGAAGCAAGTTTGTCATTCGGAACCATTTTTCAATTGCTTGGTCAATTGTTTAAGGCTTTCGTCGAAAACGCAAGGTGCCTGTTAAATTTAACACGTTAACGCGTTTAATGAATCTGATAAATTCGATATACTTATCACTTATTGTTGTAGTGCTGGTACTTGAAAGAGGAAAACCGTCACGATAAAGACTTGCAAGTCGCCGTAGGTACGCGCATTAAAGGCGGGATAATGCTGTGGGGTGCCATCACAGCATGTGGACCTGTAGCGTTAATTCGAGTTGACGGTGGAATAGCCTACGAAGACGTTTTGTTCGAGCGACTACTTCCGTATCTTGAGAAGCATGGTCGGGATTTGGTGTTCCAGCAAGACACCTCTAGACGGATGGGTCAATATTTTTTTCGCGAGAAGGAATAGAAGTACGCTTTTCATTTTAATATTTCTGCATATATATTTCTGTTTTCAATTTTTAAGTTTACTATAGCAGACCAATCGGTTGTTGAATCGAGCGAAAACATTGCGGAAGGGTGTTAGGCGCGAAGGCGGATGAGCGGACTCATTCAACGTTTGTTTCTCGTAAAACAATAGTGCTTTTTATCTGATACGCCCATGTTACACAATATATCTTGTTTTTGGATAAACATAAGTACATAAATTTTTCGTACTTCTTTTAGGTGTTAACATGGCCGTCTAGATCGCCAGACCTCAATGTAATCGAGAATGTCTGGGGAAAAATGAATATGTATATCTGCGACCGAAGACCGAAAGATCTTGAGGAGCCTGACACTCTAATTCAGGAAGCATGGAAGGTAATTGTTACTCCCGAGTACTGCAGCAACCTGGTGAGCTCGATGTACAGCAGAATGACTGAGTGTATCAACAACTCCGGAGCTCGCATCCCTTACTGAACTCATAATTTCATTTTCGGTTATCTTTCGTGTTTTACCTCATGAGATTTCCTGTTTTATGGTATACGTCTCTGTTTTACTGTTAGTGTTCTGCTCATTGTAAAATAAATAAATCCAGCAGTTGACTGTTGTTCATTGGTTGTCGGCGTTGTGGTTAACGCCCAAAAACTCCGCCCAGTTTCCGGTGACCATATTGGCGTACACTGTACCTGGAGTACACTTATCTCAACCGGCGCATATGTGGTCGAGCGCAGGGTGTGCGCCGGTATCCAGGTTGGTGACGCACGCGCACAATTTTGGACTTGGAAACTTCTGCGAGTTGCTGATCATAAAACTTCATCGCTGTTTGAATGATCCGGTTAGCTTCGACAACCGACCCATTAGCTTCCTGCACCTTTCGCCCACTTTCCTCGACTCTCATCCCTGATCTTGTTGATCCTGGAACTTTTTTGACATGTGAACATATCCAAACCCTATTCTGGAAACCGTTTATCCCCACTACCAGACTTTGCTGCGCTGAATATCTTTGCTCTTACTGAACGGCTTCTGCATTAGAGGATGCTTTAGATCGCTCGATGCTGGTAGGAAAGCGTGACAGCTTTAGCTTTGACAGCTGATCAAGCTGCACAATCTTGGGCCGAAGATCTAACGCTTTCATCACCAGAACAGAACCAAGAACATGCTTGTTGTTCTTCCGTTTTTCCCTTGTGAAGTTTAGCACACGTGTTCGTAGAATCTCCACTGTTCGAGCCACAAGCACTGGAGAAGTCACCTGCCCTCTTAAGTTTCGCTATGGTGGCAAAGCATGGCCAAGTATCTTGGACAGCGTCAGAAATCTGTTTCACGACATGGTGCTTATTTTAGTGAAAGCGCTGATGATTCAGCGTGTAGAAAGACCCCAAACAATATTTTGTGAAAGATGAATCTTTCTTTTAACCGACGATATCTGAACACCATAATTTTGCCAACACCGGGTTGAGCGGAATGAGATCGGAAGGATGTGGCAGGAACAGTTCCAGTTTCGAAAAAGTTGGTTGGACGACAGGGCCAAACGAGAGAATCAGACAGCTACGAATGCAACATAAGACTTAGACCGAACCGAGTCGGTCCCAGCAATCATCAATGCGGGTGCACCGGATCATCAGAAATCAATGAAAGTCAATCAAACAATCAACCGAATAGTGATCGCTCGAGCCTTCAAAAATTCAAGCAATGAATCGAAGAGAAAACTCAACGCTTATTTCATCAATCATGCAATCAAATACATTCTTTGATTGATTGATTGGCTGAAATGCACGCGTGATGCGCACAGATGTTGAATTTGGTGGACTCATAGTACATTTTGCTACTAACTACCAGGATCCCCTAGTGCGGTGTACTCCAAATCTACGATTTGTTATTTTTGGGTGGTCCAGAATCGCCCTACAGCCTCTCTGTGAAAATTTTCTTTTGTAGTTTTCTTTTGTATTTTCCATCGACGTTAATTTAGCGGACAGTAGCACTTGATACATCAGGCTTCATACAGTAGGTATTTAATTACACTGCCGATCCGGCCTCCGAAGAGTTATAGCGGTAATTGCTGAACGATGGACCGTCTACGGCAATACACCCCGTATACGCCGAATCGCTACCACCTGGCATTTCAACGTAAAAAGTCCAGCTTGCTCCTCTCCCACTCATCCCTACCACGCCAATCGCACAAATTTTCAAGCGGTTTTGACTGAATCATGGCTCGTTTCGGTTTGCTCAAACACAGCTTGAGATACTCGACTGGTATGACTTCCGGTCAGGAAGAGTTACAGTTCCGTTCAGTACGTGTACGTTCCATGCGGCGTAAACTCTGCAACACACCATTGTAAGAGCTGGAAACGAAAGCAAAGGGTGGCCTGACTGCTCGAGGACTTGTTCAGTTTCGTGGAGTTGCGCAGATCCAAGTAGACGAACGTTTCTTGCAGGAGGCAGAAGTGTACCTTTTGTTATAGCTCACTAACGGAGTACGTGCTCACGTCCTGAAATACAGCCTCTTCCGGTTTACGACTCGTCTTGAGCTTTTTGGGCGGAAGGGTCACCAGATCCAGATACTCGGCTCCACTGTGCGTATTGCCCGACATCTCCAACACCTATCCTGAGATTTTACAGCGAACCATAAAGGAAAGCAGCGAGCTCCAGGAAAGTTTCACTCGCTCCTCCACAATCCTCTACCTGAAAAAAATCTGAAAGAAATTTTGTGGGAGGTCTCGTCTTAAGGCTGTCTCTCCCCTCATGCATTTCGTTTGGCGCCTGGGTGAAGGGGGTAACCCAATAACCCTTGGATCAATCTCCCGTTTGATTGAATTGGACTTGATTGAGGACAAGTATGAACCCGGTCATTCGAAATTTTCGACTATCGGAATAATAATTATCGTCCACCTGTTTTGTTTCTGCATTCTGGCACATGTCTGCCTTCCATTTAATAAGCTGAATGTGGAGCTCACTGTCTGCTTGAAGGATGGAGGTCATGGTGAATGATCTGGATCGGTGGGTGGAAGTAGCCAAGGACTGCAAGTATCTCCCCGAAAATGAGACGATGAAACTGATTGACTTTTGCTTTGATATTCTGGTGGAAGAGCCAAATGTGATCGACGTCGATACTCCTGTGACCATATGTGGGGACATTCACGGACAGTTTTACGATCTGGAAGAGCTCTTCCGGACAGGTGGCTCCGTGCCAGCCACCAAGTACATCTTTATGGGTGATTTTGTCGATCGTGGATATTACAGCCTGGAAACGCTGACCAGACTTCTCACCCTCAAAGCCCGCTACCCATCCAGGATATATCTCTTACGTGGCAATCATGAGAGCCGTCAGATTACTCAAGTTTATGGATTTTATGGTAAGACAGTTCGAAGCCTCCCTGGGAATTTTCAACCATTTCCGGTCGGAAAATCTTAAAAAGCGAAATTCGATCGAATCGATTTGTTGATTCGATCGAATCGATTTGTTGATTTAGGTGCATGTGTTTGCATTGGCTATGATCCGCCTTTAGGCGTTACTCCACCTGCTTTGGTCAATCATAACGTTCGTTGGCTCGTTGGTCGTCATCTTGAGAGGCGCACAGTTGCCCTGTTTTTGACTGATTGCGTGCGTCACTTGGAGAAAACGATCTGCCGTAGTTCATTCGTCCGAGGCCCATTAATTTGCTTTCGTTTTGATAGCCCGAGTCCCCTCCATGCCTCCGATGGGAGTTGTCTGACCTTCACAGTGCTTCTGTCTTGCAGATGAATGTTTGAGCAAGTACGGCAACGCCAACACATGGAAGGCCTTCTGCCGCCTCTTTGACGTGATGTCCATCGCGGCGTTGGTGGACAACACGGTGCTCTGCGTTCACGGTGGCCTCTCGCCCGACATCACCACCCTGGACCAGATCCGCACCATCGAGCGCAACATTGAGATTCCACACAAGGGCGCTTTCTGCGACCTGGTATGGTCCGACCCCGATGACGGTGTGGAAGGTTGGGCGACCAGTCCGCGTGGGGCGGGATGGTTGTTCGGCCAGAAGGTCCTGAAGGAATTCATGGACATCAACAAGCTAGACCTGCTGGCCAGGGCTCATCAGCTGGTTCAGGAAGGCATTAAGTATGTCTTCGACGATCAACTGGTAACGGTGTGGTCGGCGCCCAACTATTGCTATCGGTGCGGCAACGTGGCGGCTATCCTGGAGCTGCAGAATGCCAAGCAGAGAACGGCAAAAATCTTTCAAGCCGTCCCCGAAAATCAACGGGACATACCTCCGCGACAGATCACCCCGTATTTTCTCTAGTTTATATTATTTCGTGCTAATTTATCTGAATATTATTTTCCAGTTTTTGAACGAGTTTATTTCTTTCGTATTATGTCATGATCGCCTCCATGTCATGATCGCCTTCGTATTATGTCATGTATGCCTCCAACCTTCCTTTTGTGGTTCCAGATATAGCGAAAACGTGATTGTGGGCTGTTTCGACTGTTCGTTCATTTGTTAGATTGATAAGTGTTCTAGACGATCGGTTTCCATTTTTTGGGGTGTGGACATTTTGGGGAACTATTGTTCGGGTAAAAGTATGTATTCGTTGAAAGCAACAATGTCAGGTTATTCATACAGAGTTTCTGCAGCCTCAAGGTAGTAGAAAAGAATCGTTTCCGGCGGGCCCAAAAGTAAAACAAGAATGTAAGCCACAGGTTCGAGACCGAAAAACAATGAGAAGGAAGGACCAGCCCAGTAACAACAGTACAAAAAGATCACAATATTTCCAATGCAGAGCACAAAAAAGTCTGGTGGAGAAAATCGAGCAGAAGTGTTGAGCAAGAGGAGACCACAAGGCAAGATTGTACAGAAGGTAAATGATTTCTCCACGCATGATATTTCAGAGAGAGTCATCCAAACATTTCCTGCGATGCGTACACCTACGAGCCAGAAAAAAACATTACGATCAGCTTGTCAAATAGTATCTCGGCGAACAACCTCCCAAGATCGTTCTAACGACGTTCTAACGACGTTCTCTCAACACTGGCGCACGCTTCCACACACTGATACCTTGCGCCGCTTGGGAAAACACTACAGTTTGACAAGATCGTCATTCCAGGTGGCGCACACTTCCAGTTAATAACAGCAAAAACGTGCGCCACTTGAAAAATACAGTCTTGCCGTGTGTTTTTGACTTTGCCGAGTTTGGTTTTTACTTTGTCGAGTCCCCAAATTTGTTGTCTAATATTTGGGGCTACGGAAAGAAATCAAATAATACCGTTACCATGTAAAGAAATCCATCGGGATCGTGTTCTTCGTGATAGATCTCTCCCATCGTCTTACTCATGCTGGCGAGGAACTTGTTGTTCACAATCAGGTAGAAAGCTTGATTCGGCGCTAGAACTAGACGACTTCTACAAGAAGAAAGCAAGGTTGGCCATCAGAACGATAACGCGATTACGATCAACCTTGCGCTGATTTTAGCAGTGGCCAAGTCACGGTCTGTTTTTACAGTCATGGCCGAAAGCACCGCGCCACGAAAACGGGCAGTTGATGCCTACCTTATGATAGACAGGAACTGCGACATCGTCACTGAAAAATAAAAAGAATGTTAATAATATTACGGGTAGCAGGAGCTGCAAGACGATTTGGAGCTTTCCAAGATTGTTCCAACGATATTAGTTTTTCAAGTGACGCACGTTTGCGATGTTGACGACCAGAAGTGTACGCCACTTGTGAGGCAATCTTGTCGAGTTTGTATGTTTTCCAGGGTGGCGCACGTTTCCAGTGTCACTGGCGTGGAATGTGCGCCACGCAGAAAAACGATCTGTCGAGAAAAAACAATCTCCGACTTCGACTCACCGTCGGAAGGGACCAAATATTTTTCTGCAAAAGGAACATTATGAGCCACTCAGAATTAATATTAGCCCATCGTCTCACTTACCTTTTTCGAGCAGAGGCAGGTCCACTTCTTTGCGATATCGCTCCACGATAACCTGAAGAAATTCAAGAGAAGAAATCGAACACGATAACCCAATTGACACGCGATTGCGACCACAGAGACCAAATTACTCGGTGCAATGCTTACAGGAATTTTGTGCGGATGATCTCGACGTATGTTAAGAATCTCTTCCCGACGGAGCTCTGCAAAACAAGAAGCAGAGCACTGTAACCAGGCTAAACGGTCGACCATTGAAGCAACGATGCTCATACCGATACTCTTCCGCTCTTTAAAGGATGGTCGTTTGCATCGGGAAGCATGGGGATGAGACTTCTCGGCGCAGAGATGGAACATCCTGGTCTCTTCCTGTGGTTGCCGTCTTCGGTGATCTGAAGATGCTGGATGCAGATGCCGATGATGGTCAGGACATGGGAGAGGAGAGACGTAAATTGGAAACTGGAAAGACAAAAAATCCGAAAAGAAAAACGCAAACAAACTCTATCAATCAAAAATCAAAAACTTGTGACAAACGATCAATAAATCAAGGGCTGGGTGGCTTGTCAGTCGTCAGGTCTCGCTGCTCAAGAAAAGCAACCTGTTGCTTCTTGTCAGCGATCTGGTCGATTGATTGATAACTTACAAGTGCCGCCAGAAGATTTGCAGTTTTGCAGGCTTCAGTTTCCTCGAGATAGTGCTGGCAACGATACGGTATACCGATATCGAACCTTTGCGATAAAATATGCGGCAGATAGTGTATCGAAGATATCGATATGAAGCTGATATCGAATAATGCAATAAAACATTCGGCGATATCATACCGCGCCATATTGATATATTTCCGATACATCGATACATCGGTATTTTGGTGAATGGCAAACTTGGTACTGATATCAAGTTTACGAAAGACTATGGTTGATTTCAAAGCCTTGATTCTGGCCATGGCATGCCCAGCAGGCGAGCACACTCCGCCCATTCGGTCTTGGTACTAATTCTATCCAGATTTCCATGTGTTTGAACTTTGAAGCCTTGGTATAATCACGTCTTTGCTGCATCTGACGCTTTCGATCGGGCTTCAACCAGTGGAATTCCAGAAAACTTAAGGCGAAGGCTCCGCACACCGCCTTCCACCCCCATAGTCTCCTGATACACCTTCCACCACCGTAGTCTCCTAATACCACCTTTCAATTCCAAATCATCACCACCGTTCACTCCGTACACCGCTTTCTAGCTAAGGGCCACCACCAAGGATTTTGAGCACCACTTTTTGCCAGATTGCTTCTCAGTACTTAGTCTTAGAGAAGAAAGTTAGATCACGCGTTCATCGGGATTAAAGGCGACAAGAAGTGTTTGTCAACAGCAGGATCTTTAGGATCGTGACTCTTTCCTGTTCTCTGATATAGCTAGAACACCGCTGACTCTATGGTTATAGTGACTGCGCTTCGATATCCCAATCTGGTACCAGGTCTCCCCCGACGGCGTGACAGTTTCTCGATCTTTTTTCTATTGAAATAATCTAAGAACCACTTCCGCGGTTCTTTGCTTAAGACGCTGTCTCCGGACAAGAGTGGTGCGCAGAAAATTTAAATTCTGATTAAGTAACGGTGGTGAACGAAAGGGGGTCCGTCCAGACAAACGGTGGTGAAAAGGTGGTATTAGGAGAGTACGGTGGTGAGAGGTGGTGTGCGGAGCACTCTCCAGAAATATCGACATATCGCTGCGATGTGATACGATATATCGACCGGAAAAATATCTTATCGAAATATCGATACCGAATGAATATCGAAGACCGCGATAAAATGTGCGCCGATATTTTATCGAAAAATATCGTATCGAATTATATCGTATTATTGCCAACACTACCTCCAGATGCCTACGAGTTTTCATGGAAGTTTCGTTTAGCTCTTGATAATGTGGACTTCGGTTTGTTTCTTTTTGGGAAGAACCTTGCTGGTGATCTCTTGTTCTGACAGTAGTGTTAAAGTGTGCGAATACGCACTGAGTGGTTGGGTTTGGTTGGATGGAGAAGGGCGTTGCAGTTGGGTAACCGGATCTAGCTGACAGTGACCATGTTTCTTTTGTATTCGTCCCACCGAAGCTTGCTTTGGTGACATGCAGCCCTAAACAGGGAAACCTGGTGCCGCAGTGTCAGAAATACCCCGGCAGCGACCATCGTATCCTGGGGTCGAAAGTCTAAATTCTCAGCAAAAGAAGTCTCCGAATTTTGCAGATCTGAATACCAATTCTAATTTGGTCTTCCATCATCTGGCTTTGTTTTTTTGTATTGCTATGTCCGGCAGCCTCGATAAGGCTTGTCCTCGTGCAGCGAGACGTTGAACATTATATCCGTAAATCCTTAATCTACGAATGTAGAAACACGGGCGTCCCCAAAGTATCAAAACCTCATTTTGCGAAAATTACGCTCAAGATCACACGATGTGGTGAGGATGCGGTAGAGTACGCGCAGGCAATCCCTGAGTGCGAAGATGAGTTAGAGGAGGATAATGGGCCAAATGGAGAATGGCACGGAAAACTGGTCAGCGAGTACGATGGTAGCGATGTAGAATGATAAAGCAGATGAGGAACTCGATTTGGTAAGTCCAAGCTGCGGGGATCATCTTGAAATTCGAACGTTATACATACTCGTTTTTATGATTTTTATAGTCACGCAAACCATATCGAACTTTTTCAAACCTTACACATTCAAGTTTACGGCAATACGATTTGTCTACTATTGTATCTTAGAAGGATAGAATTTAGTTATCTTCAAGCCACAGAATGCACGTTCTACAGTGTACGACAAAATTAACCGTTAAAAATGGGCGTAAGACTCCAGCTGAGCTTACTTACCCCTCAGCCAATGAGAATTAGGTCTTGCTGTATGCGAAAATTTCATTGGCTTTGACCATCTGGCTCCATACACCCATTTTTAACGGTTTATTTTGTCGTACACTGTACCGAAAAACATCTCTTTTAGTCGCACGTCGCCTGCGTGATGGCGCAGCAGTCGGACTGCGGTCAATCATACACCGCGTCCTCTTAGCGTCTTGAAAGTTCTTGGCGATGGATTCCACGCTGCAGGGCGAGAAGCGGTGATTATTTTCATACAGGCCAAATGCGGAAGTAGGGTACATAATGTAGTTGCCGCCATTGTCAGCTCCGTTGTTCTGTCCAGCGGGCAGACATCTTGTCTCATTCTCGTCATGGTTGGCGCCAAAGACATGAGCGACCTCGTGCATAATGGTGATGACCGATGCTGCACGTTGTCGGATCTCCCCATCGACATTACGGAAGTTGATCAAGGCCCAGTTGTACTTGGGCGCACAAACTGTACCCACGTAGGAGATACCAAAGGTTCCACCCAGGTCGGAGAAGGTAAAGACCGCAGCTACGCAGGAACCGGTCGTGTTGACTCCAGCGAAGCGCTTCAGGAAGACCTCGTCGTCTGTCGTCTCATCCTTGAAGGCATTTCCGGGCGAAGCGGCGTCTGTGAATATTATCACCTTGTCCAGTGATACCTGACAAAACAACTTGGACATAAGAAACTGTTCAAATCAGGACGCGTTACACCGTATAGTCTACTGTACACTGAGAGCTCGGCAAACAAGCACAACAGGATCGTTTTCCTAGGTGACGCACGTTCTCAGTAATAATGGACCGAAGTGTGCGCCACTTGGAAAAGCGATCTGATTGAGTATGTCCAAAGCAGCGTGTGGACGTCACGGCGGAATGCGTCAGTTTTCACTTATCAATCCACAAATGTCGGAGTACGACGTCATCGCGGAAAAACTTTCGACAATATTGATCGGTCGATTGAGCAGTTCACTTACCCCGATTCTGTCAGGTGCTTTGTCGTTGTTCCAGTCAGCTTGGCGATAAAGATGGTCGACTTCCTCAATATGCCATACAATAGCTTCCAATGTCTTATGGACCGAGCCGAAACCCACGTTCTGGAAGAAGCGGTGGTCAGCCACAATAGTCATAGGACAAGTTTTGCCAGTCTGACGTTTACGAGTAGCCGATTTTCCATCAGTTCCTACAACGGAAACACCCAAACATCATTCCTAGAAATATGTTACCAGTGACCCTTTCTGTACCTCACCATGCCTTGCCTCGAGTATGTCTTCCGGCGGAAAGAGTTGACGGTAGTGTTGCATGGTCTGATAATAGTAACATGGTAGCATTTTCTGGTTACAGGCCGTCTCAAACGGGAACTGTCGCAGATCCTGCCAGCGATAGATAACGGCCAAAGTGGGGTCGAGCGACCCGGAATAGATACTGCCGTTCCCGATGAACTTGATGGCGCTCTCTACGAAATAGGTCTCGGTGTCAGTTTCAATAATGCCTTCAAACAGCCCAGTTGTACGGAAGATTCCGTGAGCGCGCGAGTCGTTCAGTTCTCTGACAATGCCTTTGAAGTACCGAATCTTATCGGAGACTTTGAAGGTTTCAGTTCCATGGGGCCGAATGACCACCACTTCGACGGTATCGTAATCCGAGTCGGCCACTTCGCTCATCTCCATCGTCAGAGTTTTATCGTTGGTCTTGACCACCACGACATACTTGTCGTTGGCGTTGGCTGAAGTGTTCCAAACGATGGAGGCGTTAGCGGGACTGGGACCGATAGGGAAGAAGCTGGCCCATTCATAGGTGGTCATAGTCTGCTCCTCAGGTTCCAGCCTCGTCTCGTCCATAACGTCTTCGTCATCGCCGTAGTCGACATCCTGCGGTTGACGAGTCGAGGTGCGCTTCTGAGCGTTGATCTGCGCTTGACGAGGTGCTTCCTGATGGGCACGGGATAAATAAGGAAGGGTGATGGTCAAGAGGTAGAAAAGTGTCAGGAATACAACACCGCTCATAGTATGACGTCATAGGGGACCAGTTTAGGCAACCAGTCCGGGACGTGGCATGATTCCTCGCTCCTGTACGAACACCAGGAGCGCCGTGACTTTCAGCAAAGTCACGGCGCTGTACCGTAAGAACCCGTCACCGGAATCCATGGATACCCTCGTCGCACTTCCGTCAGCGATTGAGCCTAAACTGTAGCACGCAATTCGCCTTGGGGGAAAAAGCAGCCGTCCGATTCTCGTTCCCAACCATTTCTATCAAGTACGGTCTTTTCCCACTTCGAGCCATCGGCCCACCGTTAAATGCACTATTGCTTCTGAACGATAGTCCAAGTTCAAGCTACCTGGAAGCCGGCTTTCTCAGTGTTCTTGACCCCATTTCCGCGTTTCTTTGCTACAGTTTATCTTACCCGGTATTTGGATGAACTGAGAAAGCTCGATAATTACAGTATGGTATAGTTGGAAGGCCGAAGAACAAAACGTTCGGAAATGATATTTCAAACGGCGCATGCATCGGGCCAATGATAATGAAAACGTGCGCCACTGCACATTTCGTTTGGCGACGTGTGAATCACGCATGGCATTAATTATGCTGCGGAACTCGGTTTATTAGGCTACGCAAAGTACTACAGTAACACGTCACCGACAAACTAACAATACTTTCAAAGATTTTGACCAAGGACGATACCAGCTCATGAAAACATTGTGTCAGCTCAAAAAAAGACGGGACAAAGGAGAAATCTACAATACGACAACCTTGGTTTTAAACTTGAATTCTGCCTCATTTGCAAACGAATGGATCGAACAAAATGCGATCAAAATAAATACATGTATCAGCATTACTTGGAAAAGAACCAGACGTTACGTTATGTTCGAGCCTTCACTATGAGGTTGTCTACTTGAAGAAGAGGCTTCTTGCGAATCTTTACCGTTGCTGTTATCAGGGGTTGAAGAAGAAGTGGAGACTGGTGTAGTGGGTGCATCACCCGCTACAAAACGGTCCATCCGGATATCACCGGTGACTGCGTTTGAGGAAGACACAGCCTCCTTCAACGGTGGGTCTTTCAGGTCATCGTTAGGGGAAGAAGGCTCGGGTGTCAACGACTCGCGGACGCTAAACTCGAAGGGAGAGTCTTCCGAGTCATTGTTTGGTGAAACGTTCTCTACGGACAGTTGCCTGGAAAAAAACCCAAGTAAAAAGGAGAGACTAACGTCGACAAATGAATCCATCTGCACTGTTTCATAAAGTGGCGCACTCTGCCATCCGATAAAAATAGAACCATACACCGCTTGAACAAACGTCAACTAGGCAGGATCGTTTTGTCAAGTGGCGCACGTTCTCCGTCAATGATAATGAAACGTGCGCCATTCGAAACAACGATGAAATCGTTTGCCGAAGTATCTATTCCTAATGGGTTGGAGGCAGGGAAAGGAGACACTTACGGGTTAGAGAAAGGATCTGGAAGGTGAACAGCTGGTGACTTATCGGGAGTGGAGGAGAATACTGAGAAATCTGCCCATGCGTCGGTGGATTTAGCAGAAGGCTGGTTTTCGGTATTCCAAGGGAAGTCAGAAGAGACAGGCGCCGCAGTATTTACGATTGCATCATCCCAAGGCGCTATACAGAAATACTCCCAAATTGAAAAGAGATTTCCTTATTCTGTTTAAATTTCCAAATACTTTTCCTGTGGAGGACGGTGTTCTTACAGTTGGCGTTTTCAGCTTCCTCCATACGTTCAATGCCGGCTTTCTCGGCCACGTCGAGAGGTTGCTGTGAAGGCCAATCAGGTGTGGGTACCTTGGGCCCTTGACTAAGCTGGTCGTCAGAGACGACCATATTAGGAAAGTCGGGCTCTTCGTCGACGTTGGTCGGCGTGTCTGACATTTCTTCGTCATCCGAGTCGTCGGTGTCCATACGCTGTAACCTCATCTCATCATCCGGCGACCTACAAGAGACCACAGAACCGTTCCCGCAACGTTCGATCGACCAACTGGATGGAACGTTGGACTTACTCGTCAAAGACGGACTGAGTGGACTTCTCGTCGGAAATATTCAAGCTGGAGGGAACGACTTCCATGGCCATGTTGGCGTTGGACTGGCCAGAGGTTTCATTATTCGAGGGTCCATTTTGGACGTTGTCAAACGAGGGAACAGCCGTCGAACGCGCCATGGCTCCCGGCGTGGGCTGGAGAGGATGCTGCCCTGACTGCAGAACAAAAGCGGGAAACGTTCATATCGTTCTCATGAAACTCATCACCGTCATCCGAACTCTAGATAGGTTCCTCATCAGTCTTACCAAGCAGCGAGCTTGAATTTCGGCCAGCGGTTGAACAGCGCTCTTCAGGAAATCTTCCCATTCCGACACGGCCTCGGTGCCCAGTTCTGTCGAACAGACACATCAGGTTGGATTTACCGTGCATATCTGTCCAAGCCGACGGGAAACTCATGATAAGAGACTTACGGTTAACAGCCATCTCGATGTAAGGATACGCTGGCGACTGTTCAGCCGACATCTCCAGACAGACGGCCAGCAAATGTCCCATGTAAGGCTTTCTCGTCCTACCCGAGCTCCTAAGAGCAGTGAAAAAAAGTCAGTGACAGCGAACTTGGTACTATCAAATAAATTTCGCTCCGTGAACGTACTCTTCTTCAGTGTTCTGCCTCCAAGCGACCATAACTTTCCGTTGTAGCTGTCCAGTCACAATCAGCTGCAGAAGTGACTCCATCAATACCAACTCTGACCAGTACAAGACTGCGGACCCCAGGCACACGACCCAACCAGATCGTTCTTTCAAGCGGCGCGCCCTTCAGCCAGCAACACCGAGAACATGCGCCGCTTTGGTAACTCGACAAATTCGTTTTTCCATGTGGCGCACGCTTTCAGCCACTATCAGTGAAAACAAGCGCCACTTGGAAGAAAAACCTTGTCCAATTTATTTGCCAGACCAAGCTCCCTATCATGTCTTAGAGGATTGAATTTTGGAAACTATAGAAGAACACAGTCGAGAAAGGGAGTGGGGTGATACGGTACCTGGTGAAGCAAGGGATGATCCACGGTGACGTTGGGTGGATCGGAAAGACCAAGAGGAAGGTTGTGCAGTATCAGGTTAACACAATTTTGTATTTGGGAGTGGAAAAAGGAATTGAACGGATATTCGAAAAACATATCCTGCAAAGACCAACGCAACTTATTCTAAACCTTCCAGAATATAATTTTTCAAAAGGAAGAAAGGCTTACCAGTAACGTCAAAACAAGCTTGCTGTCAAAAAGAGCTTGGTTCAGCTTGACTCTTCCGAAGGATATCAACAGCGCGAAAAGGCGGACGAGCTGCAACCGTGTCTGACCCACACGCTTAACCAGCCCGGAATATCCATCGATCAGCTCGGAAATCACAGAATTTCTCTGCATGAGAAAGAAAATAACAATTGAACAAAATTCGTGAATAAAGTGAAATAAAAGTTCCCAAAAATATTCGTCCGTAAACTTAAAAATTAAAAATTACCATTGGAGGTTTCAGAAACAGTTCGTGGAGTTGGGGAATGACGGGCATCAGGACTTTGCTGTATTTATCAATACGAGCATTGACAACACGAAGACTGAGTTCGGAGAAGAGGATTTTCTGTTCGTTATTTCCGTCGAAGCTGAAAGTAAAATTAAGATCGAAAATTGAATAATTCTCTTGGGTGAAATCAGAATGTTTTTGTACATACTTGACGGGGATGAATTCAAAAGGTGCTCCAAGCACAGTCAAGCAGTTGACGACTGCCGACTGACTGTTGGTGCTTCTCAGTAGATTACTGACCAACAAGCCGATGAAGGCTTCACTGTTGGCCGTCTTGAGTAGATCATTAGCGTACGTTTCCGGTGTCAGGCTATTCACGTCGTCTTCGGGTTTCAGCTGCTGCAGCTGCTGTTCGCGCGAGAAACGGATAATATCCGATAGCAACTGGGCACTGTTGTTGTGAAAATCGGCATCGGAAGACTTGGTGGCGTCCAGGTACGCCGCAACCTTCTCCATGAATGAATGCGCATTCAACCACTGCAAAAATTGGAAATAATAACAGAAAACAATAATTCTAAAATCTCAACCAATATTAGGCACAAAATTAATGGGTGGTCCACAAACGAAACATACAATATCGTTATGTCAAGTGGCGCACGTCCTCATTACTAATGACTGCAAGCCTGCACCACTTGACAAAACGATCTTGTCCAGTTTGATTACTTTTCCAAGTGGCGCACATTCCTCAGGGGATTGGCTGACAGCGTGCGCCACTTTGAGAGAAAATATTTTTTAGTTTGTTTTTCGGGCTCCCAAATGAAGACAATATTTTAAAAATCAATAAAAACGTAGAAGAAAACTACGAAAAGATCCTGCGAGGTGTCTAAGCCTGTATAAGGGTTGGAAACTTACTTCGCACATTTGGTAGCGGTAGGTCTCATTTTCATTTCCCGTAATGAGACGGATGAACAAGTCGATGACGGCTGTCACGTTCAAATGTTGCATGATGGAATCTAGTATCTTCTCTTTCGAAGAGAGATGTGCCGACATCTGAAGCAGAGAGCCCGCTGGATATTCATGCAGCGTACGGGGAGTAAACAACCAATTTAGTTACCTCCTGTGGACGACGCGCAATGAGGAGGCCGAGGGTGCGAGTGACAAAGCTGGTCAATATCGGATTCACTGCTTCGCTCGAATCAAAAAAGCCGAAAAGTGCGTCCAGATACTCGTTAGACTGTGTCAAGGCAAAATCTATCTCGGGTACATCGGCGTTGAGCATTTCTACGGCCAGCGTTGGCTTCCTGTACAGAAGAAACCGGGGCAATGAAAACCTCAGTTCAGTGGTGCGATAGCCAATGGATAGACAAGCGGAACGCACGCCACTAGAGATGGATGATACACAGGAACCTTTCTTACTTGAAACGATTCTTGTCGTCGATCTCTCCAGGTGGCTCTTTGGTGATCAAGTTGACAAGTTGCATCAAGACATCGTTCCTTTGTAATCTGCAAGACAAGATACTGTGACGATGTGATTCGATTCGGAGACTATTCTTGCGAAAGTTGAAAGGAACGTTCCAAAAGAGATACGATTGTCAAGGTTCAATCAACAATCAGGTCAATTTTTAATGTTACACGGTCTGCATGGACAACTTACACTTTGATGAGCTGGGAATTTCTCGCCTTGGTTTCTTGAATGCAGTCTTCTTTAGCCAAGAGATCGTCGAGCCGGACTTGCTATAAACCAAGCGCAACATGTTACGGAGAAGGCAAGGTTATCAAGGAAAACGGGTAAGAATCGTGAAAGGTTGGTTTACCTCTGTGTCAGTGCCATTCAAGACAACCATTACACTCGACTCCCTCGACTCCATCATATCCAATCTTTGCCAGAACATGATGCCGTTGCGAGGTATAGATTTGATTTGTAACAATATCGAATCCAGTGTCCAACGCGCCCCGGATGAGAAACATGCGAGAAAAAGGAAGAGCGAGGAAAAATCGGAAATCAAATTTTTGTTTGGGTTCCGTTACAGCCTACGTCACCGTTATCGCTACCCAGGTACCGCCACCCAGAACATTTCGTTTCACATGTGGGAGAGGAAAGACCGAACAGCGGTCAGCGGTGCTCGATGTAACTGCCACCTGCTACCCGTGACCCGTTTTCTCAGCCTGCAGCTCCAATCAACCTACGTCAATCAACCCATCTTACTGAGACGAATCTTTTCTTTCCAGGATGTTCGTTGTTGCATCAGTGTTCTAAATCGAATTATTGGCATCCTTCGGTTCAGGCGTCCAGTCAGCTTGGACAGTACTTCTATGGAGAAACTCGGACAGCTGAGGAACCCTCTACAGGCCGCGAAGGCAGTGAAGTGAGCGACGGTAGGTTTTTTCGAGCACGTCATTTTTACACGTGGATATTTTATGATTTTGCTTTCAGGATATCTTCACCCTGCCGATCCGCTAGACGTTACCTGAGGGAAGGGGGATTGTTTTGCTACACGGGGTCAGCATGAATAAGCCAGTGGCCAAGTTTCGGAAGCGTTGTTATCTGGATATGACTGTCGGAGAGACCGGCCGAGACCGGCCGATTGGACGGATTATCATTGAACTCTTTGACGATATTGTTCCCAAAACGGCTGAAAACTTCCGCGGACTGGCCACAGCCGAATACGGAATGGGTCAGACGACGGGTAAGAAGTTATCTTACAACGGAGTCGTCTTCCATCGCGTTATTCGAGGCTTTATGATCCAGGCTGGCGACTTCAGTGGTGAGTTCGATTTGTTTTTCGCCAAGTTTCTCGCTCCTTCTTATCGTAAGGTCTAACGAAGCCTTTTCCGTCGTCCTGGCGTCTAAAACAAACTTCTTTTCTTGGTGACTTAGTGTGATGCTTTGCAGCTCATGATGGTACTGGTGGGGAATCCGTGTACGGGGGGAAATTTCAGGTTGGTTATGAAAGTTGAAGCGAATTTTTTGTACCGCGGTTGCTGATGCACACTTTGTGCGCAGCTCTTTCCTATTGTGGAGGGCGGGTTTTGCAGCGCACCATGTAGGTTTCAGCCAATCAGAATTCAATGATTTTCCCGAAAGCGTTCCTTTTTGTCAGCTCCAAAGCTTCTCAACGCTCATCTTCTCTTTTCTTCGCAGGATGAAAACTTCACCATGAAACACGATAAGCCATATTTGCTTTCCATGGCGAATGCCGGACCGAACACAAACGGCTCACAGTTCTTCATCACCTGCGTACCTTGTTCGAGCCTCGACAACAAGCACGTCGTTTTCGGCCAAGTGATAGCTGGCAAGGTACCTCAGTGTCTTTACATTACTCGGACTTTATTTAGACCCGGAAGGAGCAACAATTTTTTACTTGTTAGGAAGTGGTAGATGAGATCGAGAAGCTGGCCACGGATGAGCGGGACAGACCGATTCTTCCGGTCAAGATCGCCAAGTGTGGCGAACTGGTCCCGGTTTTCCCTTCAGCTGGAAAGGATAAAGGCAAGAAAAAAGCTGTGTCTACCGACGAGTCGTCGAGTGATACGGAGAACGACAAACGGAAAAAAAAGAAGAAGAAAGCTAAGAAGAAGGCCAAAGAGGAAAAGAAGAAGGCGAAGGTTGAAGAAGCCGAGAAGAAAGTCGAACCGGAACCAGGTGAGCAATCAAATAGAACATCGAGTTAGTGGAACATCCACTAAAATCACAGCTTCAAAAGTTTGTAAAAGTGAAGATTGCAAATTTGAGAGCTCGGCATTAACTCGACGAGACAGTTTTCCGAAGTGGCGCGCGTTTCCATTCATGCAGACTGAAAAGGTACGCCACTTGGGAAAACGATTTTGTCGATTTTGTTTGCTGAGTTCCCATATGGGCGCTGAACGTTAATGATTCATACTGCTTTTGAGCTTAAATTTGACGTATTGATCTAGTTTTCTGCACAATCCGGCCGGAAGAAATTCCCGACATTCCAGAGAACAAGTTTCTCCGTCGATTCACTAGTCCAAAGCCTGAGCTCGACGCTGAAGGCAAGCCTATCCAACCGGAAGGCGGAGGCAGCTCACAGGTCACTTCGAATACTGACGCAGGTAGGAATGGACAAGGAAGGAATGAAGTTCCAGCACAGAATGGCGAGAGACCGAGGCCGCAAGCGATCAAATTCGACTGTGACGGACGGAAAGTCAGGGGGAGGGGCTTCGTCAGGTACTCTCGCCGTAGTGTCACACCACCTCATTGGAAGAAACCTGTGGCGAACAGTTCGAGACCAAGGGAAGACGTCCAACAGAAACCATCAGACCGGTAAGCTTTTCCGTCGAAAAACACAGAGAAAAATTGAGAGGTCGGTGAACCCAACTTGAAAGATTGTTATCTCAACTGGTGCACGCAAGCGTACGCCCCTTGAAAACTCGACAAGATTGTTCTAACAAGTGGCGCACCTCTTCGGTAATACTGACCGGAAGCGTGCGCCACTTCGAACAACACGATCTGATACGTTTCGTTTGCCGGTCTCTCAGTTCATAATGATTCGGCAAAAGCTCCAAGATCGTGATTCTTCAGAAACGGAATCAACCGGCAGACCAGTAGGATCGATGATCGTCGGTCTTCTCCTGCCCGGAATGGGGTACGCAAGCGAAGTCCCGAGCGAAGAAAAGAGCGCAGTCTTAGTCGTAACCGAGAGAAAGACCGTAGTCGTGACCGGAAGCGAAGTCGGAGTCGCTTGAGAGAGCGAAAGACTTTCTACGATCGTCTTCTCGGCGGCCATTCTCGTAAACCTAGACGGTCAGGGTCTCGTAGTCCAAGAAGGACGCTCCAGAAGGGAGATGAGACTGTCGGCAGTCCAGCTAAGCGGTTTGCGGCTGTACGAGGTAGTGGGAGCAGAAGCCGAAGTGCCTCGAGAAGTGAGCAAAGACGTCGCACTCGAAGCCAGGACCGAAGTCGCTCTCCACGACGACGGACGAAGTCGAGAAGTGGACGGCGAAGTCCGTCACGAGAGAGAGACCGAAACAGGCAAAGTTCCAGCCGTGGATATAAAGATAAACACACTCCTAGTCTGGAACAGAAATATATTTCCTATTTTTAGATGAAACGAACTGAAGGAAATTTTTGTTTGAATTAGTAGACTAACTTTTCCTTTTAGGCTTTTTTGTCGTTGTATTGAAACACCAAAAAATTTTCCTCACGTAACTTTACTGTTTGCTTTCAACGATGAAGTTGTCGATTTTCGAGTTTCGTTCATGATGGCTTGTTGAGTCGCGGGCTGCTTGTTTTGAATAATGAGAAGATAATCAGGAGCTATTTCTATTCGCTCTAAAGGAATGCCCGAACTTTGTAAGGCGATCTGGGAAGTAAGTGTTGGAAAGAATTAAAAGATGGTGCAGCGATAAGAAGTTGCCCAAGTGTGAAAGTCAAGGGAAAGGCTGGGCAGATTATAGGCGCGATTGTAGGTTCGGTTCTCACCCTGTGAGAAAATAGGCTGGAATGTTTGAAACTTCTGGCTGGTCGCCACTTCGCGCTATTTTTCTTCTTCGTTCTGGGCATAAATATAGCCGATGTTATGGGATGTGATGGTATGAAGAGAGGAAAGTGCGGCGTTCAACGTTTTTCCCTCGGTTAACCCAGAATAAACTGACATTTCCCCTCCAACAAGCGGATAAACGGCTGGGCTGACAGCGGAGAAGTCTTTCATCGGCGAGACCGACTGGTTAATGCTCCACATTTCAACATTACTCTTGTTATTTTGCCGGACCGTAACGCTGACGATGCACGACGCAGCGGAAGTCTTGTTTATTTAGTGGCTACTGTTTCCTCTCTGTTGACATCGAGGAAAATTATCAACATCGTAATTTGCAAGGGATTGTCCCAATTATATGGATTGTCACAATGATGACGCGGAAGTTTCAATCCAGAAGTGAGATTTCTCGGAACGGCTTGATTCATCTTGGCGGATGAATTCAACAAGGTCGCTCGAAAAAGATGCAGTCACGCGAGAAATTTCTACTGGGCGTTTTGACTTGTTTCGTTTGCTCCGTATTTTTTATCTCCTCGCCGAAACGATCTGTACAGTACCCGGTACAGCAAAAAGTTTACCATGATCCCTTTAGAGACATCCGGGAGAAGTTAGCGGTGTTTTACCGAGGAGCACCTTTGACGCTCTTTCGTCCACCCAGAGTTATGGACAGTCGGACTACGGAATACCTGGTGGCAACCGGAAGTGGTCTGGATCGAAAGTATCCTGCCATCGCATTCGACTGGATCTCGAGCGACGCATCATCTAGTGCGTCAGTGATGGCGGACAGTACGACGGAGACAAGAGCAGTCTCCGTGAAGAGTCCAACAGGAGCCGAAAGCACGGGGAGGACGCGTGAGGCGCTTACTCCACTGGCCACTTCCGCCGCCACGCCTGGACTGGACTTTGAGTTCACCATATTCAACGGCAGCTTCTGCGACAATCTTCGCTATGATCTCTTCCTTCTAGTCGTCGTCCATTCGGCACCCGGACATTTCCATAATCGTAAACTGGTGAGCAGTGACCAATAATGTTCGGTGAAATTGTGGTAAACTTGTAGAAAAATCCTGAGACCAAAACGATTTACTTCCATAAACTGCAGAGCAGTGCTAAGAAAGAAAGATAAGGTACATCCGTTAGAATTCTGATAGCATCGAAAGGTGGTAAACAATGCTTTTTGCGCAGTAGAACCGAACGAATACGTGTATTTGCAGATCAGAGAAACCTGGGCGAACACAGCTTGGAAATCCCGTCATAAATTCGATGTCCTCTTCGTTCTCGGAACTTCTATCGCCTCCGCCGTCAACGAGAAGGTGGCCGAAGAGAGCTACCGCTACGGAGACATTGTCCAGCACAGCCTTCTGGACACTTACCGCAACCTAACTTACAAGAACCTCGCCGGTCTCATCTTTCTAAGGACATACTGTGGGGAAGCCGACTTTCACTACATCCTCAAGACCGACGACGACATGTTCGTGTACCCGCGCCCCCTGGTGGCACATCTTCGGCATGAAGTCTACTGTAATCGGAGTCTGGAGAACAGCATCTTGTGCGCGGAAGTACAACCCAAAGAAGTGGTCCAGCGGGACAAGAAAAACAAGTGGTACATTCCCTGGGATGTGTATGGAGACAAGGTTTACCCGCCCTATTGCTACGGAGGAGGTTATATACTGACCAGGGACCTCATTGAAAGATTCATCGAGACGGCCAAGAGCGTACCCTATTACTGGATCGACGATGTATATTTCACTGGTAGGGTCAAAGTTTGCCGTAACAATCTGACCAAGATGTGATGGTGCCAATTTGCTACAATTTTTTCTGTTGAAATTTTTCTGTTGCAGGTTTTGTGGCGAAGAAGGTTGGGCATGTCAAGCATATCCAACTTCCGGGTCAGAATCCAATCAGAGGATACACCTGTAATGCCGACTGTATGAAGAAGAACAAACGGTGGTTTTTGCACACTCTTCAACGTGTGGATCTCCTGACAAGTTTTTACCGTCCCCTGAAAGCCGAAGGTGATACCGTTATTCCGCAATCGAAAGACTGCAGAGTAGAGGTGACCAAAGCGAAAGCCAAGCCAAAGCCAACGAAACCTCCCAAGTGACCAACCCTAATTGAGTTTGGAATTCGACACCGTGCCTTTTCCATTTCTTCGTTCGTCTGTGTTTGATATTGGAAGCTCTCTTTTTGGATGAAGTGACGTCAGACTGTACAGACTGATCAAGGTGCGCTTACGTAAAATAGCAGCGCTGCCGTATGCGTCACTTTCGTCTTCCGGAGGTCGCTCACAAAGAAACTGCTGATATTAGCAATCCCAAAAAAATGGCGATACGTTGTTCGTTTGTAATACACAAAAGAGCTTCGAGTTCCAGTAGATTATAATAATGCGAGCCAGGCAAAAGCTACCATTATGAGCTTCTTGCTTCTCTTGCATCTATTTCAGATGGAAACGACACGTAGGAAAACTTTATTAGGGACACAAAGCGTGCCCGTACTTTGCTGAGCCGGCCTTGATTTTGTGGTAGCTTGCGTCGTTTCGACTGTAATTTGGGGAGTAATATGGTGCGCCGAATTTTTGGGTTACCTTCGCATCATTTCCTTTGTTTATTCCTTGTCGGACTGGCTACAGTAAGATTAGCCTACGCAGCGTCAGTTACTGGTCATGGAAGCCCCAGTGTGGCCTCTCCTACTTCCAGGAACGCTGTACCTGTCGCCAACAACGGACGCGGTATTCCAAGCGTGCCTATTCCCATCTCCATCAACCCGGTAGCAGCAGCACCAACTGATAGCCGTGGGAACCCAAGCGTGCTTTCTTCGACTCCAAGTGCTGGGAATACCTGGCCGCTGGCACCTCCTAAAACAATGTCAGCTTCGACGAACAATCTTGGAGCTCTGCGGACGCCGGACTACTGCAACCTAATGCCATACACAGGAATTTGTCGGGCCTACTTACCCAGCTGGTTTTATAATATAACCACAGGCATCTGCGAATTATTTGTAAGGAAATAATTTGATGGCATCGGTCCGCCTAAAATCATTTTCTGGGCCCGACAACAAGTCTGTCACTAAAATGTTATTGCTATATGGGAACGCCAAGCTTTCGTGCTTGGAAAAATGGCTAATTACCGGATAATCAGTGGCTGATTCATTTTCTTTGGTTAATTAGGTTTACGGTGGTTGCGGAGGTAATCGTAACCGCTTTGATACATGGCCGACATGCATGGCGGCCTGTGCCAACCCAGGCAGCGTACCGATGCCCCGCCCCCTCACCGAAGAGGACTTTCCCCCTTCCTCCATCCAGGATGTGCGGAATACGAGTAGCGGCATAATGACTTTGGGGAACGGATCCAATGAACTACCCACGCTGCGCGCAGCCACAACATCCTGGAACCAACTGCTGGCCAACCTTTACAGCACAAACGCCAGCGGCACCGATCACGTGCATGACATCCCGGATAGCAATAATGACCGTGTTAGTGACAATCACGTCATGTCTTTCGCTCCCCGGAAGCTCTTGCACACTTGAAAACATGCTGTTAGCAGGAAAGGTCAACTGAAAATTCCCTTTCCCACTCATATTCTTTTGAAGTGTATTTTCACTTAGACTCATTACTTGCGTTACCGTAACCTTTTCCCCCAATTTTGTACAAAGATGGCTCTGATTTAGATTGGGAATAATGATGATTGCTCTCGCCTAAAGGGTTTTCTGTAGGTTGTTATGACATTTTGATCCAAAAGGTCGAGGGCAAAGGGGAAACATGAAAAGACGTCAGAGTACCCAATGGAAATAATCGATGCAATCTGAAATTTTTAAATGGAGTCTGTAAAGCACTGCGTCATCAGATGGAGGGTGAGGAATGGAGGTACTTGATACACAAGCTCGGCGCGATTCTCTGGGGATGTGTAAGCGCGACACGATGTACAAAGAAGCGGGATCGAAGGTGTGCTGTTGGGACGAATGGGGTGATATTCTGGGGAATAATCATTTGTGCCGCATCCTACCCTTGTTATAGTTTCAGCTCGATACCCCGTAAATGCTCTTGTCAAAGATTGTGCACGTACGGACGTGCCGTGATGAAATGCGCTCTAATGGCAGGAAAATCCAATTTTGCACATGCAGATGTATCGACCCATTTCTGGCCTATCTTGCTGGGAGCGTGCACACCCTGCAAACTACAGTTGACATATAGTCTTTGGCACTGTTGTCACCATCTTCGTTTCCGTTTCTCACCTTGATGAGCACGTAGAACCCAGAAGGAAGTGAGGTAGTTGCGAACAAATATTGTGGAAAATCTACCCTACACTGCCTCTTGCATGTCAGTTTTGTGGATTATTTGCGTACTGATCTTCCTAGTGCATCTTGCAGAGACATTTACCAGGTACGTTGTTTTTCAGTATCGCTGGAAGCGATGACTAAAGCTATCTGAAGAAGCACTGATTGTCATACTAATATGAGCATTTCTGATGAGCGCTTCTCCAGCTGAAGTTACCGGAGACGTTAAATACTTCGATGACGAGTGCCAAACCGGTTTTCGACAGATTCATAAATTATCCTTGTTGGGCAAAGCGACGACCAAGTTTTTCTTTTGTGTTGCTCAGGCAAAATATGCGCCATAGTTCATCGACAGCATTTTTATGCTGTATTGTCTTCTAAGGTTGGCCTGATGCTGATGGTATATCAGGCAGTATAAGCGGCCAAGCACCAGGTGCACTCTTGTGCCCGCGGATATGACCAAACTCTAGTTAGTCATCACAAACGAGTTTACCTCTTTTTCAACTTTTAATCAAACGCCAATTCTTATGCGCCATCGCATCGTGACTCTGACTTTCCAGGTATTAATTCTTCAAGTCAAGAAAAGCTCCCTTCGAGTTCGTAAACATGGGGGTAGAAGTCATTGCCGCTGTGGATCAGCAGCCAGTCTACTGTAGAATGTGTCCGGTTTTGCCGGAAGGCAGCCCGAATTGGTCCGCCACCGTGCACGTTCTCAAAGCATGTTGGAGAATAATTGCATCGGGCTTTCGAAAGAACGAAGAAGGAAGTACCGTATAACCTGAAAATGCCCAATTATACCGGCGCACGTTTGATTGATCATTGGTACCATACCGTAGTAACGGTGTATGTTAGGACTGCCGCTTGTTGTAGAGTGTAGACCGAGTACCGAGTATGTACGTCCCTTCCGGCGGTAAATCAAGCTTATCGGCTTTTAGCAGAAAAGAGCGCCGTAATGCGTGATACTCCACCATAAAAGCAACAATAACGACCGGCTCAGGCTGCCATTCCTTACCTTACAGTTACAGACGTTCTACAACTCGCGTAGCTTGCTTGTCTTGCTTTGAACCTTATCGCTTTACGATCGCTAATTTGTCACGGCAAGTTCAAAATCTTCGGCGATCAATCTACCCCGAGCACTTTGTTTGCTTGATACGTAGTCCAAAGTTCGAAGATTGAGACTTTTTGACCAAAAGCGGAATAGCGCGTCCATCGAAATTAGCCTTGATTAGATAAAGGTTGAGAGCTATTGCGAAGTTCGCGGCAAAAGCCGCACTGCCCATCAGATTTCGAGTGCGTCAGTTAACTCAGTTTGCCCACTTCGTACTCGTATATCCAAAGTCCTCATTGTGAAGTTTTTGTCAGTGCTTTCGATGCACCGTATGCATGACTATTGTTCTCTTCTGGTACAGGTATATGCTACACCTTTCTTTGTGCTTTCCAACATCGATAGACCGGCGTGGAATTACTTTACTCCATTGCAGTTCCGAGTAAGTGATGGAGATACCGTTTCACCGTTTAGTGTGCATGAAACAGCGCTCTTAGAAATTCTCTGGAAATTCTGAAAACCTGTCCCAGTGATTTTCAGAATACGTAGAATCGTACATTGTGATTGGTGAAGGCGAGGTGGTAAGACTGTTCACTTGAAAGTACACTGCTCGAGCAGCACACTCGAGAATGTTTTGCTGCATAATGCACATGTCAGGTAGCGAAGTTATCAGATACTGTAGTAGACGGAAGTAATGGAAATGTAGAACACAGTGCTTTTTCGTCATCGGAACACCGTTTGTCAAACGGTGAATCGGTGATAGCGATCGAGAGGTCTTCAATGGAAATTAGGGCAATGTGTAGCGAATAAGATCGAGTATCCTCTTACCGCACCTAATCATCAATGCTGGACAATAGCCAGCATTTTTCGCTTTGTAATTATTCTGCCCATATATCACGGTCCTAAGCACTTCTTCTTGTAGTAATTGTGCTGACCAACGTCGATGCTTCGAATAAGCAATTAACCTAATTATCATTCGCGCTTCGCTTCGTTCTGGCAGAGCGTCGGCATGCACCTTCCAGCAAACTAGCTACGACTATTGTGCCGATAGATCGATTTGTACTTAATTGGTACTCGCGTTAGAAAAACCTCGCAAAGCCTACGGGTATCGGTTTCACAGTCCTATCGGTAAAGCAAACGAAGAACACCCTCACGCCGAACACGTTTTTGATGACCAAATGTAGAAATGTAGCTAAAGAGGAGAAATGCGAAGTCCGTCGACTCGCCACGAAGTTTGACAGTTTTTCCGACCCTCTTTTTCTGCGTTGAAAATTTGATCTAATCGTATTTATAAGCCTATATTTAGTCTCTATCAAAACCCTCAAAGTTTTGAGCATCGGCCTTTATCGGGAACTTGTTATCGTTTAGATAAGTTGGAGGAGTAAGTTGGCTTGAGCTGCGAATACCTCGTGGTCATTATTTGGGCGGATATGGGCCATTATGCCATTTTGCAATGATATCGTCTCTTGGAGGCAAATAGTCATATCGCGCAAGCAGGTTTTACAGTTGAGATTAGAAGCGTGGAAAATAACACGCATCTGTTTGTACTTATCACACACGGAAAGAATGGCCATTTCGTGCACGAGTACTTTGAGGTGTTGCCCACAGCACGTAAGAAGCTGCTTTAGCGACATCTGTACAGAGCCATGGCCAACCGACAGGTCCACGCGATCCGTCAACACGCGAAACGTTCAAAATGTCCTAAATTGAAGTGCCCGGAAAACGTTAAGTTCTCACGTGAGTACGTTGCATGTTCAGAGATACAGTGTACGACAAAAGTGACCGTTAAAACTGGGCGTAAAACTCCAGCTGAGCTCACTTACGACTCAGCCAATGAGAACTAAGTTTTGCACCATGCGCAAATTTCATTGGCTTTAACCATCTGGCTCCATACACCCATTTTTAACGGTTTATTTTGTCGTACACTGTACTTTCCAGGAAATAGAGTTACCGCACGGAATGCGTGAGCTGTAACAGAAACTTGGGAAACTGCGTGCATGTTTCTTGACTCCCCGACTAGAAATTTTGACAATAGATTTAACGATTTCTGAAACCTTTGAACTTAAAAAAAATAAAAGACCGGCAGTGTCGATTGTTCGGAGCTGCACCGATGAGGAAAGAATAATCGACTAGTGTTATGGAAAAAGCTAAAAAGCACCCTTGATGGGGGTCGAACCCATGACCTCTGGCTTAGAAGGCCAGCGCTATAGCCACTTAGCTACAAGGGCGATATTCGTGAAGTGCAGTAGACTTAACACTCGTATGTGAAACAAGAGACTGCTTTATCACATGGCGCCATATTGCCACATTCTGCCAACATAGTCTCAACAAGGTCCTGAATTCGGTGAGATGCCCTCCTTTCTGGACCCGCCTATAGACGACCACATTTGGGATCTCAGCTTTCGGTTAATTGTCCCAACCAAACCATTGAATCCTTGTGACGATGTCCATGAGAATCTTTAGTCTCCTGTTGCCAGTATGACATTAAGTTATCAGGTGAGATGAGGTGGCACTTGCTTGACTTGCTTCATAGTTGAGCAGGATCTACCACGATCCGATCATCTGGATCCCGGTAATCATCCGGTCTTCAATTGGGCTGGTCCTAATACCCCGGTTGGACCGGCGTGCGCACGTGCTAGTCTTACTCGGAAACCAATCATCTTCCCGATTTAGGACCAGTAGTTCTAAGAAGGACTGAAGAGCTCAACGCTAACTTAATCTCCTCATTGTATGCACGAGCATCACGGCTAACCCTCAATATTTAATCCGTCTATCCGGATAACGGAAGTATCAAGAAACCCAAGTTCACTTGAAAATGTAGCCAGGGGAAAATCCACAGGCTTGAAAACTGCTTCCAAAATGATTATCATATTCTTATTGACAATACAAGTTACCGCGGTCGCATTCCAATGGGGAAAATCATGTTGTTGAATAAATCAAATGGCGGCTGTTTTTGCAGAAAGTCCCCATTTTGCTTCCGGTCGATCATAGTCTCTTAGCAGAAGGTGCAGAAATCAATATATTCAAACCTCGATTCTGGCTCCGAAACAATGCGGCAACCGGAAATGAATTCCGTCGAGGCCGCATGGATTCTGAGAACAAAGCTGCAAGGAGGTTACTTGACGTGCGGTAAGAAATGAACGACCGAGCATAACACCGATGATGATCGGAAGCCACTGATTAGTGATTGCAGCCTCAGGTAGAAACCTCGGAGGAATAGAACAGATTCTCGATCAACCAGACGGCAGCACACCGTATAGCCTTCAGGCTAGCTCTCGGCTCATCTTTGAACTTCGTTACCTTCAGTCGAACTGACAAGAAGAAAACTTTCAGTACGTGTACGTAATTTCCTTGCGGAAATTTTGTGTTTTTCTTCTTTGTTTGACTCGCGGCTCGCCCAGTTTAACTTCTCAGTTTTATTTAAACTCTTGGCGTCTTCTGTTTCCCTTTTTTTCCAGCAACGATTGTTTGCCGTTCTGGATATAACAGATCCTTTTTGCGTACAGGTGAAAAACATTTCCTGGTGCGAGCTTTAATTATACCTGCATCGGATCAGTGGCGCACGTGACATACCTACAGTAAGGCAGATTTGCGGGAGGTGAAAGCGGCAATCATTCCGGGAATTTCCATTTCGCGACGGGCAGATTATTACTCCTTGTAATTACCGTATAACAATCCGCTCGTGGGTGCTTTTGATTTGTTGAATAGATGATAGCTGTCTTACGTTTCACCTTGAAACATTCGCAGGGTTTGCCCTGACGGTACATAGGTCCATAGAAATTCGATAATATCAAGGTGGACATGCTCAACGGGTGAAAGGTTTTACTGTCATTGGTATGGAAGTAACTTCCTTGGATCATGGTAATCCTGCTTCGTTTGGTCAAGTTAGTTTCAACCGTTGGGACGATGTTAATAGACGCTCTGTGACGATGACTGCAGTGACGTCAGCTAAGCCCTGTGTGTACCGTGCGAAATGGGCGGTTGATTGGTGACGTCATTGCTACGAGTTACTTATTGATGATGCTCCGGATGACGAACAGCTGACAGTGATAAGTTAGCTGGCGTTAAGAAATGCAGTTAGGAATTAGATTTTTGAAGTTGATCGGATTTGATAATGAGCCTAACAAGTTTGATGGATTCCAGGCTTCTTCCTGTACTGACTTATCTTATGTGTGGGTAGGTGGAAGAGACGCTTGATGTAGAGTAGGAAATCTCGGGGATCATCTAGCTACGTCCGGTGCAATGTATAATGCAACATGCCCTGGAAGATGAATGACGAACATTGGACTATAGCTGTGCTGATAAGGCTGACATTAACCTCACCTACGATTTTATGTAACCCGTGTGTGCTCTGGTTGCAGAGGGAACGGAGAGGAATGATCCCCGGAGAGATGACTCGGGGTGATAAGGACATGTAGAGGAACGAAGCAGCGCCACTGTAGATGTTGGATCTTCTTTCGGGATTACACATTGCGTGTATATATGCCTGTCACTTTGGCCAAATCTTCTCCATTCATGATTGAGAACATGTATCGCGCTTCGAGACAACATTGCTATCTGTGCGATCTCCCTCGCTATCCATGGGCCATGCTGTTGGAATTTTCCGAACCCGTATGTCGGGGATGTGTCAATTACGAAGGTAAGCCACCACCGGGATGTAATAGTAATGGTCCAGGCCAAGTATCATCTAATAGCCTGCAACTCCACTTTGTTCGTTTTAATAACTGGAGAATATGGCAATATCGTACGTAGCAAATCGTCGTTACTCTGTAGGTCTTAGGCTGCGAAGAATATGCCACTCACGAAGTTTCAAAATCGAAAATACCTCAACTTACGAGTGGCCCGCATGGGCTGAAATTTCAAAAACAGCCGCTCGTGATTTTTTTACTTTTGTATATGGCTTGGAGAAGGCAACTTTATTTGGTACGTTTTTTAGGTATGGTTGTTAATAGCGATCTGTAATGGTTGCAGGTCCAGATCGGATAGAGCATGTGATAGACGATGTTAGACAGATGAAACGTGCTCATACCGTCCACGAGAACGCAGGGCCCAACCGCAATGGTTCTTCAATGTCCAATGGCCCACCATCAGCGCCCAAACACAACAGCAGCAGCTCCAGCTCTTCGTCATATTCCCGCAATCCTCACGAACTACAGAACGGCGACAACCGCAGTGGCCCGCCACCCGGATCCTCCTCCAACATATCCCGTAGTAGCAACCACCACCATGAAGGACGCTATGGCATGCAGGAAATCCGTATGCCACAACAGCACTCACAACATCAGACACAACAACAGTCCAGGTAAAATATATTTCTTCATGACATTTTTCTACATAATTTTGTGGCTCACACGTAGTAAATTGCCGAGATGGATTATTGGCTGCTCTAAAGAGACGAAAACTGGCAGTACAGTAGTTTATCTGCACTGCCTATCCGGTTATCCCGGATGACTCGAAAGGTAGTGTGTCTGTACAGAAATTCTAATGGCTTGCTCGTTTAGGTCGTCTGGTCCTCCGTCCATGCAAAGTCCACAACAGCAGCAGTCGCAGAATGGACCGCGAATGGATTTCTCCGCCAGTCCCTTCATGAACGGTGGAATAAACGGGGTGGAACACATGTCCATGTCGGATCGCCGCAACTCGATGGGCGCCATCAGCAGTGCGGGACTGCTGCCTACAAGGTTACCTCTACTGACGCAAGCGCATATGTCAGTCGCCGGAATACGCTCCGGTATCCCACTCCAGCCCCATACTAACCACGTCGGGCCAATTCCCAATCAAATGTCAGGTATGCCCCCACCACAGACCTGAAAGTTCTAGAATGATTTTTGATATGTTTAACAGTATAGCAAACAAACTAGTATAGATCTTTTTCTAAGTTGCGCACGTTTCCAGCCAAAACACCGGAGACGTGCGCTACTTGGAAAGACGTTCATATCGTGGTTTGTTGGTCGATTTGCCGTTGCTGTTGAGGGGCAGGTTGAAAGGTACTTCGATATTCTTTCCGTTCTTAGGTTCAATGCATACATCGATAGTGCAGAAACGTCCACACGCCAGTATGGACCGCATCGATGAAGAGTCCGTTCCTGAAATGAAGCCATCATCGATGTCGTTACACCGTCATCCTAATAGTCCGCCAGTGGTGGACATGGCCAACAGCAGTAAACGAATGCATGTCCAAGACGTCATATCCAGTGTCCAGTCGGCGCATTCTGATCTCCTGCTGCCACGACCCATGTCCATGGGCAGCGTCAACAGCGGTGGCAGTGGCAGCGGCAGCAAGGAGGGCGGTAGCGGCGGCACCAACGACATTCGCCTTCGGAAAGAGCACTTGCTGGCTGCGGCGCCACGCTCCCAGCCAGATCCGCTTGCCCCCAAGACAGGTATTTGTTGCGGGAAATGTGTGTGTGATTACCCTCGATGGAGGAGCCTTCGGGGCTGACTGCAGGTAATTTTGCATGTTGTTTGCAGCGGCGACTGCGGCAACTAGTCCGCCAATCTCAGTTTCCGCTGCATTGACGGGAAGTGGCGGCGCGGGAAATTCGATGAGCAATGGCTCTGGGGCCAGTGCTACGGCAGGCTCGAGTAGTGCTAACCTCCCGCTGGCGCATTCGCCTGGCAGCTCACATGCCGGCAGCTTGCGAGGAAGCCCACCGGTGAGTACGCGGTGTAGTGAGTAATGTCTGGAAATACCGTAGAAAGTTGGCTTAGTTCTGTCTTCGATTCCATGGAATCTGAGATAGCCCAATAATACAGGAAATCAAAGTTGCGTGACACTGACTACTCCTGTCATATGGGTATCTCCATATGAGAATGCGTCCAAAGTGTGTCTGACCAAATTGCTCAGGAGAACGTTTTAAAGCTTCTGGACCCTAACAAGACTTAGGCCCACATCAAACAAACCCCGAGAAACGCGAATCTGAAGGCAGAATCAAGTTTCTACCACAGGTCACAAAGTTACAAGCGGCAACCCAAAAGATCATGAAGACTGTGTGGTGCATGAATCGGCACGCGCAACGGTCAAATACGATGTGCGCAGCTGTGTTCGATCGATTAATCAAACACTAGCTTTAGTCGGACAGCATGCATCGGACGTGGTCGCTGATGCGCGTCTCCGGCTGGAGTGTGTTGCCGACGCCAAGACTGCCCGTTAACACCCCCTGTGGTTTCTGATTTGTTAGCTCGAATCTTTCAACCGCTCGTTCTGGTTTCATTACCGCGGCAAAGTGCGGCAAATTGAACTATGGTACGGCTCGATATTCCAAAGAACTTGATGTTATAAGAAGCCAGTTGCAAGCGAAGATGCTTTGGACGCATTCTCATATGGAGATACCCATATGTTCAATTGCATCCAGTTTTGTTTCTTTTTAGGAAATTGTGGTGGCTCCCACTCAAGCCGGTTCTCCTCGCGATCGCGAAAGCAGTCAAAACCCAGCGGCACTAACCTCCTCACTGTCATCCTCCAGCTTGTCCGTTCAATCGCCATCCCTCCGTCCCAACCCGGCAGCTTCGCCCACTGAAGGCTCCATGGAATCACCTCAACACCAGTCCCTGCTAATGGGTCGGCAGTTCTCCCACCTGGTGGCTCACGGCCGGCGCAAAAGTAACGGCCTGGATGGAGAGAACCGCGCGCCCTCAGCGTCCAGTGGCCACATTGGCCGGGACATCAGCCCGCTGCAGACCTCAACCTCCAACGGCAACGGAACTGCCGGCAGCCAGATGCTGCGCTGTACGATATGCCACGAACGACTAGAAGATACACACTTTGTCCAGTGTCCCTCTGTTTCGCACCACAAGTTTTGCTTTCCCTGCTCGAGAGATAGCATAAGGAAGCAGGGTGCCGGCAGTGATGTCTATTGCCCCAGTGGAGAAAGATGTCCGCTGCAAGGCTCGACCGTCCCGTGGGCCTTCATGCAAGGCGAGATTGCGACAATATTGGGCGGTGAAGAGGGGTATAAGACACCGAAGAAGGAAGAATAAGTTTTACGGCAGTTGCTTTGAGGTTTTTGACGCGACAGTATTCTTCTCCATCCGATGTGGCAAAAGTTGTACAGGCTCTATTCGTAGTTTTGTACATTTTACTTTTTCTTCTTGTTGTTTGGCTGGTTTGGAGTTGAACGCTGGTGCGGAGAAGAGTTACCCGGTAGTTTATTGGACTACGGTACGAAAAGTCGTTGGATGATATTTTTTTCTGCTTGTTTTCGCTTGGGTCAGTCTAGTTGGATTTGTCTTCGCGGGTGTATAGACTTTGATGGTCGAGCTGGTTTTGATTTTCTTGTGTGCTTATGACTTCTTGTCCACAATTACATTCAAGCTAAACGTTTTGTTGAGTTGTTTTCTTCTTCACAGGTTTATGGACTATCTTCACTTAGCCGCTGTTTTATTGTGTGGCATTGTTTTTATTAGGGCTAAGGTTCATCCCGCATAAAGATACATAAATATTCAACATACACTACTGCCATGGTTTGGATTCTACTGTTTGGAGTCTACTAGAGGGGTGTGACCATAACAATCGATATGACCTTCGAGTTTCGAATGCAACGATAAATGTGTTGTACAGGACGGTTGTTAAAACAGTGCAGAAAAACGTCAAATTCAATGTTGATACTTGGAGGTGGCGAATCATGAGAAGAAATCTAGCATGCTCAGTTCCGCTTTTTGCTATCCTGTTACTATTAGATGCGTATCAAGCCGATGGACATGGAGAAGCCAAAGATTTGCACATAGTAGTCGCCGATGACGTGGATAATGGATTTTTCGTGACCAATAAATCAACGAGCAACGTCACGATCAGTCGGAGGAAACTTGTACCTCTGAACGAGGCTACAATTGTCCCACTGGCAATACCTGCGCACCCCATTCACGATTATGATGCCCCAAATTTGTCCGAATTTTCCGCCCATACGAACTTCACGGACCAACTAATGAAGATGTCCCGCGACTTTGTTAGGGATACTTTTCTCAAGTTTGTCACTGATGGTGAGTTATGCCAACTGATTATGGTGAAACGGCGATATTAGCGACCTTGCAAAACTCATAAGTGAAGCAAACAAACGAAACGCTGAATATTGCCAACAATTTGATGTCGAAAAAGAGTTGTCTGGAGCTAGAAAAAGTTATCCTCAGTGCCGGCTCATATGCAAATCTGATTGATTGTCCGGATTGGTTGCCCTGCACTGCCCTCGCACGGATTACTCTGCCCAGTGCGTTTCACCGGTCAGAGTATTGCTCAAGGCAATGCAGGAAAGTTGGAAATCGGCGAAGAGTTTTTTTCGTGATTCACGAACGAAACCCTCCTTCGTTTCGTGAGTCGCGAAGCGAATCATTAATCTTGAATATGCAAACATTTCGAAACGGAAGCGATTCGGTTGTATATACTTTCGTTTGTTCAAACCATCGGCGCAGACTGCAAGATCTCTATCCATTGCTTTGGACGATCGCTTGCACTGTCCTTGTCGGCAGACTTTGTAAGGAGCGCACTGGAAAACTTGACTATGGCGGTAACTGGAAATATGAGTTACGGCTCCGCCTTTTTGTCCCTACTGGAGAACACGGTAAGTTACCGTAAGTATACGTATTACGTGTGACGTTATACGGTGTACGCCAAAAGTAATCGTTAAAAACGAGCGAGAGTTATAGTTTGCTGGATGAGCAAATTCCATTGGCTGCTTCCATCTGGCTCCATCCAGCACCCATTTCTGACAATTATTCACGCTTGCACCGTACACGCACGATGGGAAATTATGGTACAGTAAAAATTATGGGACAGGCCTTTTCGCTACGGCGGTACGGAAACACGTGAAGTACGCACGCGACCAGTTCACGGTAATACACTCTTCGATACTCTTCTACGGTTGAATTTGCCTTTTGCCGTCCTTTCCGGCTGTTCCATAATTTTTACTGTTCCATAATTATCGATCGTGCGTGTGCTGTGAAGTACGATGTCTCGCCCTTCCAATTCATTCTTTCGTGCTGCAGGAAACGGCTGAGTTGGTGGATTTTGCTAACCGAATGCTGGTTCCCGCCATCATCTACCCGCTTGTAGGTAAACTATTCATTCGTCAAAAGTATCACCCTGTAAGATATAAATCTCTATGTGTTGAGTCTGTAGCAATCGCCATGATGGTTCTCCGGATGCGATTTGGGTTTCTGGGATCAACATACCAAGCATACAGCATTAGGAAATACGGTTGGCTTTTCGTCGTGTTGGTCATTCTTCTGTTCGTCCTCATTGCTCTGCAGGGGTACGGATGACGATTCACTTACAGTGGGCAGTTTTTTAGCAAACTTCTCCCACGATTCCCGACCTGTTTTAGTGTAGTCTTTGTGGTGACGACCATAGCCGGATCTGGATTGGTCAAAGGCATCTACTACTTTCCCGAAACCGTGCAGAAAGTACTGGCGGACTTCCGCGACGCAGTGTACAACATGCAGTCGGATTTTGAGAAACTTCGCGTAGCGAACATGAAACTGCTGATTGACGAACTAAACGACCATATCGCGGGGTTCGCCGATTTGGTCAGCGACGCTGTGTGGACCTCGAACAAGATAGATCTCAAAACGAGGGCGGGGGTATCTGCCCTCAACTCAACCATTGCTGGTAAGATATCAGTTTCAGTTTCTCCTACTCGCTCTTCCACAACGAAACATACAGTAGGAAACGGGCAGCGATTTCTTTCCACGAAAGTACGTAACTCGTTATGCAAGTTGTAAATCGCCATTCGGACAGGCCGAATTTTATTCTGTTATTTTGGACTTTTGAATACTTTTTTCTTCTGTTGAAGACGTGGTTGAACTTCAGACCGAACTTGAAAACATCAACCAGGAGCTGGGTACCGCCGCTGAAGTGTTTGACAACGTGACCGAACGTTTTTTTAAAGAACGGTTGGACCTGCTCGCCTTCAAGAAAGTCTGCACTACACCGCTGTTCTGCGACCGGATCAATGCTGATGTTTTCTTACTCAATGACGTGAATTCGAGAACGGTACTTCTTTCCTAAGTTCTCCAGATCATTGGAAAGAGGAAACGAACATTGTATTCCACAGCTAAACATCGACAGTAGAGTGAAGGAAGCCACGGATATCCTAGAATCAGGACTGCTGGGGTGGATCAACAACTCCACTTACCTGTTTGAACAAATTGGATACGTTCTTCAAGATGAGATCTACAACAACTTTACAGGTGAAGAGAAGGTCAATTCGGGTAACGGTACTACTGTACATATACGAGGAGGCAGGCCTACCTTTTCTACAGGACATGCTTTACTAAGTCAAATTCTGAAGGTAGCGCAGCCCACGACGAATTCAGACTATAACCAACTGAACCGAGTGGGCGGCTGAGCAGAATTTAGTAAAGTTTTGGCCAGTTACCATTCGCAGCTCATTTTAGGCCTTGATCCAGCCGTCATGATCTCCCGTTGGTTTCCGGTTCTTTCTGGCTCAGAAGTGAGCAAGATGTGGAGGACTGTTTGCGAATTAACTTATGATTTCGGTACCTGATGGTAGATGAGAAAATTGTCTCTTAGTAAAGCTTTCACCAGTTCGGCGAGTTAGAAAAGTTGGAACTTACTCCTCGGACTACAAAAGTGTCTATTTTCGACATCTTTTCTCCCACGATATTGTACAGATTACCAGAATAAAACATTGGCAAGATGGCAAAAAAGCATCCATAACTGGACATTTCCTATTGAGTTCAACCTGACCACGCCTATGTTGAACACACTGGTGAAGATGTCGGAAAATTTCCATCTTATGCACCACTCCACCGGATCCCCATCAGCCTGGTACTTGTACGTTCCTTTATCGCTACATTAGTGGATCTTGTGATACTCGACCATAGAAAACGGTATCCCTCTGTTCCAGAATGTGGCTGTTGTTTGTGGTGGACGGAATGCTACTGCTTTTCGCACTTGCGTGGCTGATTGGTGGACTGTGTGGTTGCTGTCATTACGAAACGATTGTCTTGCCAACTTCTCGCGAGTTACCATCCGACTTCTCCGGACTTCTTCTCATGGGGTAAGCGCATCCCAAATATTGCGCCCATTGTTCGTCCCTAACTAGTAAGTACCACCTAATTTCATCTTGAAAAAACACTGAGCTCTTCTTTGTTAGAGTAAGTTACACTTCCTTGTTTCTGTCCACAATACTCATTCTGGTGGGCATTGTCTTTGTCGTGGGAGGAACCGTCGGGACCGGACTAGTGTGCCCGAGCATACGAGCCGACAATTTCAGCGAGGTTGCAGTCGACCAGGTGCGCTTAAAAACTCAAAAATTGAGCAACTAAGAATCACTTCCTGGAATTCCACACTGGGTCAGGAAGTAAAAAAGCTTTGTGCCGGCAGATGGTGTCTTCGTTGATTGAGCAGAAGCCCTATATCCCGAAAATGCCGCACGACCATTCGATGACATATCAGGCCGAGATGCCCACCATCGGGAAAGCCTTAGAGATCTGTAACACGCGGCCCACCATGTCCGACATGTTGGACTTCAGATCACTCCGGCCCAAAGGAATGAGGGGAGCGAATATGGTCTCGGGAGTCGGTGAACGATTTTCAAGCTCCAAGCAGTACTTCCGATGGATTCGAAACATTACGATTAAGGCGAGGTTGAACGACGCCCTGGACTGGTTGACCCCGAAAAAACTCGGAATAGAAAATAAGCAATTTTATCCTGAGACACTGAGGCTGCTGATGCGAAAGTATCAAAAAATACTCGACATCGATTTAACGGAAAGGAAAAAAACGGTGGGATTGACCTTTCATTTTTCAAGTGAGCTGTTATGTAACGTGGTACCCTTTGCTAGTTGATGTATGGGCTGAATGATGTGATGGTAATGGACGCCATTAAAGAACTGGGCAAAATCGCTGAAGGCCTGATAGAGAAGCCGCACGAGAAGACGAGGGTAGCAGAAGCCCAACAAACTCTAGTGGACATGATGGCAACAGATATCGCTTGGGCAAAGGAGCAAATGAATTCGGCTGTGCACGGTGTCGACCACTTCATACACGATATCGGCAACCTGAAAACCAAGCAGGAACACTTCGAGACGCAGTTGTCCAGCGCCACGTCAGAGTTCGCCCAGAAATTTTTGATACCCCTAGCCACCGAGGTATTTCCGTCCAGCTGTTGACCATACAGCTCATTACGAAAGCTGGAGTATGTGTCTTTCTACAGAAAACAAACCTTTTCAAAGCGCGGTTGATGGGTTTCATCGACCACTATATCGAAAATTATCTGAACATGGTGAGTACAGTAAATCCGACCGAACGATCCTAATTTACTGCGCGAACCGAGAGTTGAAGTCTCCTAATGTCAAGGTCTTTGCAGACTACCAACCACATCGGGATGTGTCAGCCTGTTCTGCAAGCAACTGATTCCTTAGCAGATTTGTTGTGTGACTGGATTTTGGGAAACATGGTGAGGTTCTTGCCGACAGGCATAAGCTAGCTGTTGACACTTTTTTATTGACCGAACCGTAGCAGCGGGCTGAAAGACCAGAGTATTGTTAACCGTACGTAGGTACTCGTCGGATTTGGGCTGATATACTCGTGTTTCCTCTTCCCTCCGACAGTCGTCGTATCTGTGCTGTTAAGCAGACAGCTGCTCATCCAGAAAAACTCAGACTACGCCGAGGACCACTATGAAAGAGCCGTACCTGTGGACGTGTAAGTGAAGGATCAGTACAAGTTCGACGAGAAATTGTGGGACAGGCGGAAAAGACTATACTGTATACTCTCCCGAAATTCACGTACGTCACTCCATTCAGAGTGTAAAACTAGACGGTAAGACCCCAATGATTTGAGAGTCAGTGACGTACGTGAATTTCGGGAGAGCATACAGCAGAAGGCTCGGCGAAGCTAAAATAAGCCGTTTTAGCCGTTCTTAGCCGTGGCTAAAAATATTTTAGCCGCGGCGAAAGCAGCTAAAATACTTTTATCCACGGCTAAAATATATTGTGCGTTCGATTGATTTATTGATGCTGA